>JAPMOR010115550.1:43176-96765 GCA_026543865.1 Argiope aurantia | reverse complement strand
GTCTATAAAACACATTCTTCTCCAAAAATTCAAATACGTTTCTATTATTTAGAAATATTTATACAAAGACAACTTGCCGTAGATTCCAGCTTTGTGGATCCGACAGTGCTACTTGTGGATCCACTTCCGTGCCTCTCGAAGTACTGGAGCCAGTTCTGCTCTTAAATTCTGTCGGAAGTATTACTGTTCCGGACCTTGCACTTTTGCAAAGATACATGGCGAGCCGAGTAGAGAGTAAACATCCAAAGAGGGAGCAGTTCGCTCTAATTGTGCCTTCTTTAATTATCCTTGGTGTGCCTTCCTTGTGTCTATAGGGAGGTCCCCGGAATCAAATATCGGCAGCTGAGTCGGAATTTTCTATGCACGGTCATGCCCACTCTCGTAAATGCCAGAATTTGGGCGATTCTCCGGAAAATATTCGATATTTTCTCATATGCGATGATCAGATTGTAGTGACAGAGAGGCAATCGGAATGGAAGGGGTTGTCTCCATAATAAAATAAGTAAATTTTTTTATACCATGATATTTGAAGAAAGTGAGTGGTAGATTAAAATCAGTATCTAAATACATGGTTGTAATATTCATAAATAGGTTTGTTGCAGTTTTGTTACATATTATGTGACAAGTGTATTCCTCTTTTTTGAAACAAAAATCGTTGCATATAAAGTAACTTGCATAATAGAATATTTTGGTCATTAAAATAACAGGCATATAAAATTCCAATAGAATTTAAAAAGGAATTTGATTTTAAGCGGAAATAATTCATTAACCTAATCTCATTTTATGAAATTAAGTGTTTAAATAATCCTATTTGTGAAGCGAATGACTTTAAAAATCATATTTTGTTCTTAATTTGATTTTTTAATAAAGCCTTGAAATACTATATTCGACTTCTCAAAAAAATCAAAGTGATTACTATATTTAATACAATTTTTTCCTTAAAAAAAGTTAAACGTTTTGAAAATTTATTTGCTTTGAATAATATTTGAATTATTTTCAAATAATATAAAATATATAAATTTAATAATTTAAAAATGAAAATTATAATGAATGTAGTGATTTACTGAACTAAATACTATTATCTTATCTAATTAGTCGGCTTTTTATTATTTTTCACCTTAATTAAAATATTTAAAATTCATTCATACGAAACACAGTGAACTACAGTACAATCAGGTACCAGAGAAAATAAATTGTATTTAATTATCAGTTAAAATTCAATTATTTTTTATCGTGATTCTCTTGAAAATTTGGAATCTTGTTCTCAATTTACATGATATTTTATCCGATATATCGAAGAATATCAGTCTGAGATAGAACATTCTAGTTGTGAAATTTTTAAACTTGAGATACACCATACGTTTCTACACAAACACGAATAATATAAAAATTTCTATATCTATAGACTGATAAATTCATACTAGTAAATTGAAACCCTTTCATCTAGATAGAAGATACGATCCCACAGATTTTTTACGACATAATTTTTAATTTTTTTTTCATTTTTTCAAGATACTGGGCTTACATATTTAAAAAAAATCCTAAATTTACCAAGAACTAATTTAGAAATTTTAATTCCAAGATTATCCAGACCGTTTTAACACAGAAAATTTAGAAGAAATTTTAAACTAATTATTTGCAAAGACGTCATTCCTATAGCATTGCATCGTAAAAATGAATATAGAAGTAGATTAATAAATATAAATCTGTATTTAGACTGCGAGTTTCAATGTTATAATTTTTCAAAAAATTTTAAATTCTTTTTAAATTTTCTTTCTTTTCTATAAAGTTTCCGAAATAAATTATAATATTACGAATTATTTGCTTTAATATAATTTAATGAATTGCAATTTCTTCGGGAAGTCCCTTAAAAATGTAATTCAGTGCTAATATTAGTATTATATATAACTGTACAAATATAAACCATATAAACTTCAATTTATATGAATTAAATCCAATTAATGCTTATAAGTAATTGCCATTATTATTGTTTATTGACGTAAAAAATAATTGTTTGCGAAATCCTTTTATTAGTATGCAAATGTTTTTAACTTAACAATGTTCATAGGCTGATTAATAATTTTAAAACTTTTTTTTAAAACTTATAAAAATTACTATTTGCGTAGGGCAAACACCAATATATATATATATATATATATATATATATATATATATATATATATATAAACTCTCTGAAGCGCAAACTGTATGCACTACAGCTGCCAAATTCGAACGGAGTTATTTTTTAGATAGTAGATATAGTACTCTCCAAGAAAGAATTTATCAAATTTATTTGATTTTTAATTAAAAATTTGATAAAGGTTTTGATAATTTTACGTTTCTGATTTCGACGAATATTTTTGCACAAAAACGATTTTTATGCTACTTTAAAATGGGGAAAAAATAGCATTACAGTGGTACCAAATTTTATTTAACTAATTTTAATGATTTCTTAAATATATTTTAAATTACTAACCTAAAATTACTTTGTATTGCTTTAGTTACTGGGTTTAAGTACGTACGCATTGCAAAGATTTTAAAAGCCTTTATTTTACGTGCATGTAATCATTGATATATAATAAGGAAATAAAATTAAAAAGAAAAAAGAAATCTAACTTCAAAGTTTAGCATACTAATTTATGTTTTAGATTAGAGGTACGACTTTTGTTTTGTTTGGTTAACAAATTTCTGGCATTATTCGAAGAATATGAGAAATCTAAATCAGGAAAACAAAGAGCATTTTCATTTCGACATCAGATAATCAATGACATTTCACAGTCACTGATAATGTTTTGAACTGTTAAAAAGTCTATCGCAAATTTCTTTTTTTAACTAACAACAATATTTAGAATGGTGATTAATGCAGCAACTCTTTATTTAAACAGTCTAAACATAACTAGAAGAATAAAAGTCAAACTCATGTTGACATTTCTTTATTTCATATCGATTCTGTTGCAATAAAATGATTTCAGTGTGAATCAGTTATATTTTTTGGCATTTGGGATCTAAAGTTATGCCAAAAAAATTAACATACAGTCACAAAATTTGCTACTATGATTAAAGCAAAAAATTACATTTCGAAATTTTGAAAATCTATGATATACAAGGTACATATTCCAACTTTTCTGGTCTGTTAAACGAAAACATAACAAAATGCAACTTCTTCGATAATTGGAAATCAAAAATAATCGTTAAAAGTTTAAATTTATGTGTTCAATTCCAAAAAAAAAATCGACTATCATCATAAACGCATATTTGCAACCTTTCAAAGCCTAACAGACATGCAAAGAAAAAAAAAGTGTTGAATTAGTTATCGTACCGCTTTGATATCATTCGTATTTTTTAAACAGCCTGACATTGAACTCTCATAATTGTGCTGAATTTTAGAGTTCAATTGTCGATGAATAACGTTATACTTCGTTTTGATTTATTAAAAAGTGCAGCAAACTTATGAACACCCTGCAGTGAAGCGAATTACACTTCAAATAAATTAATACGATTCAAATTTTCAATCCAAAATTTTTACCAATACAATTAACCAGTACAATTGAATGTATTTTAGCCATACAGTTGTACTTAGAAAGCCTTATTATAAAAAATACCTTAAAAAATTTGGTAAATTAAGTAATAATAGAAACAAAGATTCGAACAATAAATATGGAAATAATCTTTTTTAATACAGGAAATAAATGTTATTTAAATGGCTTTCGAATTCCATGTTCTGCCGAAAATTTCATTCAGTGGAAGTACATTGAGTAGAAACTCTACTATATCCAAATTTACTCTTATAGAAATAATTTTCAAATTAACTTCTTTTAAGCTTTATAAAATTTGAAATAAAAAAATTTTGCTAGGTTTCAATTATGTTTAATATAAAATATAGGATCAAAAATAAATCGAGTTGATATTGCAGAAGTTTTTTACATCTATTCTCTGAAATACATTGAAATTTGTGAGCAAAACATTTTTTAAAAAATCCTGTCTCCTTAAAAAATTTCAACAATAGGTTTTTTTTTTTTTTGCATATTTATTTTAAATTTAACCCATTTTCTTCATAATTAATTAACAGTTTCAATATTTTTTTCTTTTTTGATTTTTTTATTTCTATTATATTTCCATTCCAACACGCTCTCAATCAAATTCCCTCAGCAAAAACTATTCATGTTATTTTAGTATAAATAAAAATCATTCTGTTATGTATATACCAATTTTTTTTTCTTACACCAGTCCAAATTCAATCAAATTTTAAACACTTATCATTTAAAGTAAATGATCGAAAATTATAAAATTTTCATAAAATAAAAATAATTAAATAGTCAATATAATTACAAATTAACTCAAATTTTGCTTTTTTTGTGCATTAACTTCAGATAAAATTATACAAAAAAATATTTTTATATCATCTTTGAAAATTTTAATTCTATCTTTGAAGTGACGTTAATCTAATTTATGTGTGCTTTTTTAAAGTACATTTATTGAATTATTTATTAATATTTCAAAATTTAGTAAATATTTGAATAGATGCAAACGATTTTGAAATAAGGAAATATTAGATAATAATTTGGGCAACAGTAAAACTTTTAACTACTCTATCTATATTTTTCAATATTTCTATTTTATTTTTAAAATATTTTAACTATACTTCTTATAGGTTTTAAAAGAATTCTAAAGTTAATAAATTCATTTAATTAGATTTAAAATACTGTCATAAAAATGACCTGTTATCTATAGTTGATTCTAAAAAGCTGTAAATAGTATAAATTTGTTACATTTGGTCAATTCAACAATAATTCGGCTACGCTGGATATATATGCTAGGTAAATAATTATAAAACACAATAAATGTTTCTGTTCTCATACAGAAAAACTGACAGAAAATAGAAATAATTTTCCTTATTGAGTCTTCATTGTCAATATTCATTGTCAATTTTCCAAAGTCAAAAAGGTAATTAAAATTTTAATTAATTAAAAATTAATCAAACTTTTTAAGTTTTTCTCCATTATCTTCTGATAATATTATCCCACCAAAAATATATTTACACCATATCAAAATTCAAAACCAAACGAAATAATTCAGGATATTAATTAATTGCAGTATATAAGAGACAGAAATAACTCTGGGTAGTAATTAATTGCAATATATACGAGCCCTAGATAACTTGGTATAATAATTAATTACAATATATACGAGCTTGAAATAACTCGGGATAGTTATTAATTGCAGTATATACGAGCCCGAAATAACTCGGGATTATCAAAGAAGGAGTTAAATCAATCTCACCAATACAATTTTTAAATAAAGTGTAAAAAAATAATGTTCAGAAGTAACTGCCATATAAATTGTTTATCTATATACATTATAGTAAGAATTACAGCTTTAAACTATTTTTACCAGGATGCAATTTGTTAAGCGTTCGTTTAGATTTACAGAAATTCGCGGGAGCATCACACACGTCCCCTTTCAAACAGAACATTTCGACTCTAGGTTTAGCACTGTCTCTTCTTTCACTCCACTTCCAATTGTTTCCCAGCACAGTGCGAAAATGGACTTCCTTCCAATCTGCTTCTAGTGTTTGGCAAATATAAATACGTTCCAATATCATAACGTGCTTTTCATAAGACGACAGTGACTTCAAATGCATGAATTTTTTTCCTTCGTTTTAAAAATCAAAAAGCACCTCATTGAATTTTGAGATATTATTTCTGTCCATTATATTAAAAAAATCTTTGAGTTGCTTATTTTTTTATAAAAATTATGATATACGATGAAAATGCAATGTATCTTTGTAATTTCTAATGCGTTAATTTGTTTCTGGTCGTATTATCTCTTCTTTAAAAGATAATTTTTTTAAATAGAGCTAAATTAATTATAATCTAAAATACAGGAGGAATATCACTTGCAAATTATACTGTTATAGAGATTTCAGTTTTTCAGCAGAAAAGTTTTATTTAGTTAGTTTATTCACTTCTTTATTTGGCGACGTTTTTTGCCTTTATAAAATCTTCTGATAAATACTTCAGATTCCACAATTTATTTTTTGAAAAATTGAAACTAAATTCTATTTCAAAGATAAAAGTAAAATAATAAATAAGTGCAGGAAATAAGGCAGCCAAAAATAAATCTGAAAAAATATTTTTTCCAAGAAATAACTTGCTATTAATCGTTTCATAACTAATAAAGTCTTTAAACGAAGTCTTTTAAAGAATTAAATGCACTTTCCTAATTTAACTTTATTATTACTTTATTTTTTAATTTTTTAATTTACAAAACGCATTCTCACAATTATTATGTAAATAAAGCAAGCATTTAAAAACTGCTCTTTTATCTTAAATAATTTGAATTTTACTTTCATTTCTTATTTTGCAGACGATATTAAAAACATGGAAAAATTTTATTTTTTTCCTTCTAGCTATTTTGTCTAAATTGTTTTCAAAATATAATTTATATTACCATTAAATATCAGAAAAATAATTTTTAATATAAACTACTTACACCAATAATTGCCTAAAGGAAGTCTATTACAGTACATGTATAGATGTATTGGTAGTAAAACTATGCAAGTACAGGTTGTAATCTATAAAACTAATGCATGTATAGATAGATGTATTGGCTGAAACCAGGAATTAATAGAATCCAACTGTTAAACTTACGAGTGAAACAAGGTAAGGCAAGGATTCTTAAAAGTTTTCTTATCCATTACCCCTTTAATTTATTAAAACAATTTAAAAATACCGTTTTCACTAATGTATTTAGGCATCGCAGGTTTAAAATGCATTAAAAAAATCAACGATAATTGTAAATTCTATTCAAAAATAAATTTTTGATTTATTTTGATGAAACGTTTTAAATAAGGATAGTTTTTAGCTATCATTATGCACC
Organism: Argiope aurantia; assembly: GCA_026543865.1. Taxonomy (NCBI): domain Eukaryota; kingdom Metazoa; phylum Arthropoda; class Arachnida; order Araneae; family Araneidae; genus Argiope; species Argiope aurantia. The sequence continues at coordinate 89,886 of JAPMOR010115550.1, read as the reverse complement.
AATTAATATAATATTACTGATATAATAATATATATTACTCGCAGATATTGAAGAATCTTAAAGAAAAAGGTGCCATAAAAGCTTTGCCATTTCCAGTATCTCATTAAAGGACAGCACTGGGATCACTTTTCACAATTCTGATGTGGAGAGGAAGAAACAACTATGCAGATAAAAGAAAAGCACACACATTTACCACAGATGAATTTCATCTAAAACAGTACAAGATTTTTTTAAGAAAACATAAAATACAAATACAAATGAACAAGAAAAATAAACCTTCTAAACCTAAAGTTTAGAGAACTATTTTGCTACTTTTCATTAAAATGAGAAATATGAAATTAATGGAGATTTTTGTTAAAATGGAGTGATGGATTTTTAAGAGAAATTGAATAAAAAAAGTAATAATAGCTAAATATATGTTATTTATTTTCAGCAAAATAAATAAAATAGCATTTAATATATCATTTCACAAAATGCAGATAAGCTTACTCTCCAATAAATTGGAGCTTTATAATTATAAATTTAATGATCAGTTTTCCAAAAAGTCGATTGAGATGCTACTTTTTCGGAATCATTCAGCACATGAAAGTTGCTAATAGCTTATAGTCATTAGCCAAAATATCCAGAAGACCAATGTTCGCTAGGCAGGATTTTTTTCGGTAAAATCATTTGTTTTAGAAAATATTTAAATAAGAATCACATACTGATTACGCATGAACATTTTTCAATATTATCTACGTATAAACTGCTCGTTTAAATAAAAAAAATCATAAACACAGTTTAATACGTTATTCGAAAACAATCTGCTATATTACAGTATTTATTTTACAGTTTTTCTATCATTACTTACATTTTTGAACTTACACTTAATTATGGCATGGTGGAATTGGGTTCGAGATGGCGCTAAATTACATTGTCAGCATGAGAGTAGATAGAAAATGGCTGTAATAGTTAGTTATTAAAAAATGTGTTTTTGTGTGTAAAATCTCAATTTTTCAGTGAAGACATCTATATAGATAAACTCAAAAAACAAAAATATTAAAAGTGAATACATAAGTAAAAAAAATGCAAAACGCCCGATTCGAACTGAAGATCACCAACACAAGCTGCATTCATATTGTTCTAACTATTATACACTGTACTGCTCATACTTCGAAGCAGAATTTGAATATACTTATTCTAATAGCTAGTAATAAAAACATTTTGTGCTTAAAATCTAGGGGTTTTCTTTCAGAAAAGGCACCTATATAGATTAACTAAAAAAGCAAAATCTTTCTAAATATAAAAGATACAAATCTTTCGAGCCGTATGCCAGATACATGAAATAAATTAAATATAAATACAAGAATTGCTCGTTTAAAGTTATAAGATGTCTCAGCATATCAAAAGCAGTGATTCTAAATTCATTTTTTTTGCAAAAATCTGATGAAATAAAATCAGATTTGAATTGAAAAGGATTCATTCATGAACATTATACCAAGGTAGAAAAGCCTCAGACCATTATCAATTCCCCAAAAAACAATTTTTCGAAGTACTGAGCTAAGACACAAAGTAACTTTTATCATGAAAAAGAATTCAGAAGCAGAATAATTATCTGAAGAAAAGAAAATAATAGTTATTCGCAGATTTACAAACCAAGAACAAGAAGAGAATCCAGCTTTCAAACTTCCCAGTGAAACCATGGATACTGAAGCACTTACCGAGACAAAAACAACAGAAAGGAGAAAAAAACAGCCACAGAAGGATTTCAACTACAACAGCCCACGAAATTCTCGATGAAATATGAAATGAAAGGAGAGAGGAGACGGATAAACAAAAAACAACTTTGATCTTGGATGAATATGTTAAATCTCCTTACTTCAAAAAGAAGAGAAGAAGACGACGACGAGGAAAAAAAAACTATCACACAACAAGAAGGAAAAAAATCACCACCATTTTCATTCTTAGCTTATCCAATCTTTTCTGAGCTTTCTTTTTCTCAAAAATATCCCAAAAAAATAAAACCTTTTTTGATGCCACCATGCAAGTGGGAACAGAAAGTAAAAACAACCATAAAAGAGCAGGGCGATGAGTTCTTTATGCAAATGGTGGATCGCGTGAGTGTCTTAGGAATATTCAGGAGACCGGGACCGGCAAGCTCACTGGGAAAAGGACTGGAATCACGGAAATTCAACACAAAGCTAGAAGAAGAAGAAGTACACGCTGCAAAAGCATATCCAGCACCAGCACATCCAGACAGTTCTGTGTCCTTCCAAAGCGCATGAATAAAATCCTGTTCATTTGGTTTTTCTACGGGGTCAAGACGTTTGTTTCACTAAAGCGAGGAAAAATGCAAATGAGATACGGAGGGAGAGGGGCTGGTGTGGTGTGCTGCAAGTTTTCATTGTTGTGTTTGGAGTACTGAAATAAATGAATAAATGTTGCTGTCAGCATGCCTGTCCTCTTCGTGAAATTCTAGAGAAGAAGTATTTAAAACTTTCATCCATGAATAACAGACACTGCATGTATATTCTGATGAATACATGGGTTGTTCTGCATTAACAGATACTATCGACTAATAGTTTCAAAAATAACTTTGCATAAAGCCTATTCTCCTACCTCTCATTGATGTCTATTCGCCTATTTTATGAATACTTAAAGCCTTTATAAAATAGTCGAAAAAAGATTTTTGTCTCGTTCTTGACAATCTCTGATACAGAAATTATGCTACCTGATATAGCTCTATATATTATCATATGCTTGATACCACACAATCACACTTGAATCTCGCTGCATAAAATATTAAAAATCCACAATAATCTAAATGCAAGAGAAAAGTGTTCAGAGATCTCAAAATATAAAATGAATAAAAGATATATAATTGCTTAATTAAATTGCTATTTCTCTATAATAATTATTGTATGTATTCATTTCAAGATGACTTACATTAATGAGAAATGATGTAAATGAGAAAGATGCTAATGGACATGACATATAAAGAGAAAAGTTTACACAATACTATTATTAAGAGGAAAGTTGTTCGAAGTAGCATATTTTTTTAACTTTGTGTTTCAGCACAAATTTTGAGTCATTTAACTCATTAGCATCAAATGAAGCAATTAATAAAAATAAAAATAAACTAATAAAGATTAAAGAATTAATAAAGAATAAAGGCGGGACTAAAAGAATAAAGACAGAACTCACTTTGACAAGATTACCTGCTGCTTTTTAAAGCAAGAAGTTATACTACTTGAAGGGAAGTTATACTTCTTCTTTCTTAGAATGAAATTTAATGTGAAAAAGTTTTTTTTATATAGTGAACAATCTAAATTATATCGTGTAAATTCCAGTATTTCTATTTTAAAAAATGAACTATACTCGCTACACTACATCATATTATTCCTAGAAAACTATTACAAACTAAAAAATAATCAATGGTTATTTCCCTTAATAATCGATTCAATTAATTTATAGCAATTAACTCAACGGAATGCTGAAATAATAACGCAATTACAAATGTTGTAAAGCCGGCAAGTTACCAATATATTTAAGAAAATATTGAAATTTTGCAACATATATTACAGTATTCATCCATGATTACTATAAAACGAAATATTCCTTTTCAACGAAATTCACTTGCTTGAACTTATTAATATTATATTAATGAATGCTAACAAAAAATTAATTCTTTCGAAAATTGAAAATTTACATTCTACATAACTTAAAGCTCACTATTATTAATCGTATAATTGTATCAAATGAATCTATACATATATATTATGCCCATTCTAATCGAGACTTAACAGCTAGTTTATAAAGTGCTAGAGAATGGTGTACACTTCTAGTATGAAAAAAAAAACATTTTTTAAAAATGTATTTATGTTTTCGCGGCAATGAATGCACTTCTGTAAAATTTAGGAAATGCAAGTTTTTACACAGTTTCCTGATTTTTTTTTAAATATTTCGACAAACTATCATTTTTAAACGTTTTATGTCAATCAATGATGTGCTGCGCCTTGATCTGCGAATCTTCCTTTACACGGGCTTTAAAATATCAGATTCGAAGTTTCATAAGTCGAGCAATTTTTGTTCGTAAAAGTGTCTCAAAAATATTTTACTAAATGTAGATCATTAGACTGTATAAATATTTAGATTTCGCAATTTTTCAGCTGTATATTTATTGACTAAAATTACTTATTATGTAATTAATGATGGAATTATAAACATTTTTCAACTAAAAATATATGCTTGTTTTTTACAATTTAGAAATTAGCTATTATTTCACGATATAGACACTCAAAATATTATAGAAGGAACAGTTTTATTTCCCAAGGCATTCTTTGCGACAATTATATAAAAGCAATGCTAAGTAAATAAAAATACATAATTAATCCAGAAATGTGAATAAAAATGTGTAAATAAAATGTGTAAAGCAGATTATTTCCTTTGAAATTAAACTGAAACGTAATTTAGTCAATATTTGATTAAAGATGTGGCCAATGTTCATAAATGATTTTTTTTTTATTTTACTCTGTTAAAAACTTGAAAGCAAGCGTGAACCTTCCCTCTTACATATTTTTGACATAGTGGAGAACGTTTTGAATCATTTCTTTTTAAACATACGACAAACATGTTAATGGGAAATTTAAGAAGTTTTACTTTTGATTATCATTACATGATTTTTCATTTCTGAGTGCCTGAGCTCTCTTTGGCCAAAAAAAATGAAGATTCTAGAAATTGAAAGAATTATGGTGATATGTCTTTTAGGAGCAAAATCACAAAACCCTTTCTAGAAAAAGCAATACCTTTTTGAAAATGTAGATCGAGCAGTTTTGAGATGTAGATCGAAGCAGTTTAGCAAATTCTCTTTCTGGATTGTTACTTACAGGGCAAACTTTCTATCTGTGCTATTGCTGTTGTTTGGAAAAATTTTACTTTTTATATGTGTTTTGTTGAGTTCTGAGAGTGTTGAGGCTGTGTACGCTTCGACTGTATTTTGCTATCTGTATTTGTCTTTTTTTTTGGAAGGGGGGGATTAAGTTTGATTATCTTCAAAGATCTTTTTGTATTTTTCACTATACACTCACTGGACGATTTCCGAACAACATACTAATAATTCGAATAATAATAAGAAACATGACAAATCCATATAGCACTTGAATTGTTTGCTACATATTAATACAAGAAATAAGAATATTCCTTACACAAGAATATTTTAAATATGATGCGTGTTTTCATATTCTTTATTTGAATAATCAAAAACAAAATCATCTTTCGAACTATTATTATCCGGACGACACTTGGATAATAGTTTTGAAAATTTGTAATACTGCTTCCCGACGCAGTTAGTCTCAGAAAGTTTTATAAATATTTCGATGGACCAAGGTCATCCCCGCTTGAGTGACGAGCTTGGTGATCATTTAGGGATTTGATGACAGTTTTGGCGACATTGATGACAAAATTTAAGTTTAGAGAAAATATCAGAATTATGGCGATATATCTATGAAAAATAGAGATCCGAGATTCTTCTAGAAAATTCTATATCCTGCCATGGACACTGATAAACGCGGGAGAAAACTAAAGCGAATTAATCGAGAGAATTCCTCTTTAGAATGATGATTGCAGAGTGAACTCTCCAGTTGCTATATTCTGAGCATAGTGTGCTGTACTGCTTTTAATTTGTCTATCTGATAAAGTACTGTTGCTTCTGCAAGTACTGTCTTCGTTTTTTCTGTGCTTTACTTTCTATGTTTCGAGTTTTCATACGTAGTAAAGCTTCTCATTTATTATTGGGCTTGCTGGACATTAACCCAAACACTCACAACGATGCGTGTTTTTATGTCCTTTCTCTGAATAATCAACAACAAAATTATCTAACCACATAACACTAGAATTGTACACTCCGGTAATTCAAGAACTGAAAACATATGTTCCTTAGCACAAAGAATCTAAGAACATCTTAAAACTTAGATGCTTCATCAAACAGACTAACAAAACACAATAATATATATACACAAATTGCTAAAAATGAGCGAGATACTTAAATTTCGCAGTTAATGTGGAATTACTTAATTTCGGATTTTTTTGGTAGTCATTCATTAATTTTTCAATAATCTATCCTAAAATATCAACCCTGACTTTTTTTCTAGGTAAACATTTAGTATTATGCTTCAATAGGATTGAATCGATAGAATGTGAATCAACAATTATCTATTTCTTGTATCCAGAATCGCTCTCTCTCAAAAAGAATTGCATTCATGATTATTTGGACGATATCTGAAAAATGCATTCACAAGCAGAATTCCTTATTGTCTTTATCTACCAAACAACTATCATCAGATAGCCTCCTATATCAATCATAACCAATATCGATCCTAAATGTAATCCAACCTGTTCGAATTTTACGAACAAAATAAGAAAAAGAAAGGGAGAAAAAAAGAACCAACTTGTCTTTTCTGCCAGTATCTTCCTACTTCGCCGAGTACCGATAATGTGAATGTAATGTGCTTTATTGATATGCTGTAAACGCAGCCTTCTTATACTGAACCACCAGCTGCAACGCTATTTTGACTTTCAAACGAAAAAAAAAAGTTTTTTTTTTAACTTTATTCCAGAAGACATTCTTTTAGAAACGCAACTGGTCTTACCCGGATATATTATTTATTTTATTTTATTCCAGTTTTGGTGGAAAAGTGAGGAGGGAATGTGAGGGGCATGGGGTAGAAGGTTTTCTGTCGATAGTAATGAGTGGTCGATGCAAATATAGCCTTATTCGAAAAACACCGGAGTAAGGATTCATTTTTTTATTGTTTTTTCCCCCCACTTTTTTTATGCTTCGATGAAATGGATTGCCATTAAATCACGAATTTTTTTTTCTTCGATCAGAATAAAGGGGAAATAAAGACTTGGGAAAACTCAAGAAAAAGGGGTACTCTTTTTTACGTTTTGTTTTTCGTATTTCCTTTCTACTGCATGCTCCAGCTTTGATCCCCAACCCCGCCCCCCTTTCCTTCCCCAGTGCAGCAGGTGGTTGGTAGAACGTTTCCTGTTTAGTTTTAGTCATTTTTGTTTCCATTGGCGATTTAGGCAGTTAAATTCAGTTTTTCTGAAGCCTTGTATGTTATGCAGTTGTGTTTTGTTTCTGAAAAAAAAATGCAGTATGTTTAAAATGATTAAGATTGGATTGAATTTAGATTGCTATACTTAACTAGAAAGAACGCAAAACGCTTTTGAATTAGGATGCGGGGATACGATGATTGATATAAAAGTATAAGAATCGATACGACGCTGAATGCGAATCGATTCTTATACTTCATATCGGTACTTTTATATGCATGCAAATCGATTCGATCAAATTCCTTCGATGTTTATTTCTAGAAATATAAAACAAACGACATTATCTTTATATGGAATGTAGTGAAAGAGTAAATAGTAAATTAAAGCAGCATAACATGAATTATCTTAAATCAATATTGGTTAGGGGGATGCGGGAATAGAAGTCCAGAAAAGTTTGATTGGTATAAAAAATTTTAAAAAATCAAATTCACTTCAAATCCTTAAAACTTTTTTTTTCTGAATAGAAAAATGGTTTGAGATAAAACAACTATGTATATAAAGTATTATTGAATTTTAAATAATCCTCATTTTATATGAAAAATTATGACCAAGGAATTTGCAAGTCTTGAATGGTTAAATCCCAGTTAATAATAATAAAGAAGAATATGTGTTCATTGATGCTTTACAGGAGAAGCCCTTCAACAACAACAACAAAAAATTCCAAATTTCACCGAAATATTACAAAATTTTCTTCATCTCGATTCTATTATTTAAAAATTTTAATAGGAATTTAAATTAAATCTAAGCGAGATTTTGGAGTTTCCCCACAATATTTTCCGAAAATATTATGTAGAAATGATTTCTGAAATATTTTAAACTTTAAAATGTTATCTTTTAAACAACACCCTAAAATGCATTGTTTTTTTTTTCTGTTGTTATTTCGGCTTTTATTTTTTAAAAATATTTTATGCCCAATTTGCAAGAATGCCTTTTATTTTTGAACTAAAGTAAAAGAATTCTATTAATTATCTGCGCATTTTACATTAGGAATTAAAAAAATAATTTAGAATGTAGATTAGAAATGGCTGACAACAATAGTTACTTTTTTAATAAAATTGTGATGTTATACAGAGCTTGCCCTATATGGATAGCTTAAACATAATAAGGCATTGTTTTTGGTAATGTGAATCTCAATACAGTCAAAATTTCCAGGGACAGCTTGTCAATAAAGGTTCAAAAATCAAATTCACTTTAAATAATTAAATCTTTTTTTTTTCTAATTACCGAAATTCCAAAAGAAAAAAAAATTCTTCAATATTTTACTAATGTAATATTAAACGTTATGATAAAAAAAATCTGTAAACTTTGTTTTGATAAATATTTGGTATTAAATTAATATTGGAACGGATACAGTAAAGTATACAGTAAAAATTCCAACAGGTTTGGTAATGAATAAGATTTATTCCTTAAGAATACATAGCCGATGATAGTATATAGAAACAGCACCGAAATTAGCAATATACCGACAGATAGAAGCAAATCGTTAATCAAATTATAACGCAGCACAACAATGTTCAGAATTCAAACAATTAGAAAATTAACGCTCCAAAGAGAGAATTCATTTGTCTGAATAGATTTAACTTTTATACAAGTTTCCGTGACAGGGAATAGAATTTTCTAGAGGAATTTCGTAAGTATGCTCCTAAAAGACATAAGTGGAAAATTCTTGTGTCTTCTAGAACTTTTAGTTTTATCACCAAACGATCACCAAAGTCGGGGCATTGCCCAAGTATCCATTCAAAATCTATTAAAAATATCAGTAAATACCTCTTGGTTATTATGAGATTAACTTGCTAAAGAAGCAATATTACAGATTCGAAACAATAATATAACGTGGTATAATGATTATATGAACCAAAGACCAATGGTAAATGCATCTTATCTTTCTGATAAATTGCTGTTGTAGATTAGTAAGATCTCTAACCATTAAACTTATAATAGTTTCATATAAAATAATGCATGGCTGTGTTTTCCTTAAATGGTTGCTTAAATTTCAGTTTAAATATAAACATTTTTAATTTGTTTTATTTTTTTTATTTTGCATCAATTTTCAATGATGCCAAATAATGCAATCTTTTTTACAAACGTACAGGTCTATCCAAAAGAAATATATAGTACAATATATCAAATATTTTCAAGTTATTTAAAATATTAGCTAATTTTAGAAATTTTAAATGTATTAATATAGTTTATTATTGGATAACAAAAGAAATAAATATAGAAAAATATACAGTATGAGAAACGCCATTTCCTTATAAAAATTACATTATGCATTGAAAGTTTAAAATACAGTATTTGAAATTTCAAGAAAAGAATCTACACGAAGAAACAATTTTTTTTTTTATCATCCAAAAAATTAGCAAAGAAAATATGTCTCAGAATAATATTTTTACTAAGATCGGAATATTTTAAATGAATGTGGAAAAATTTAGTAATAATATGACAATAACTTTTAAAAAAATTCTTGAAAAATCTATTTAAAAGAAGTTTGAATTAAGGATTTTTAATTTCTCAAACTCGAAATCCGATTAATGTAACTTCAAACCATATAGAACAACTAATTTATTTTTGAAGGAATCAATTTATAAATATCATAAAATTTCGTTTGAACTCAAATATTTATCGAAGTAAATCTTATATTTTAATTCAGAATTTGAAGTTCTGATTTTTATTCCTAGCTTACATGGATATTTTTTAATAAATATTTAAGCAAAAGAGTTGAATTATATTTCTATTTTATGTTAAAAACAGGGAAATATCAATTAAATAGTATACTGAAGTAAAACTCAGCGATTCTCTTTCATTTTTATTCATTTTTGGAATAAAAATAAAAGGGAATCGTCTGAGTTTAACTTCAAAATGATTTTTTATTTATTTATTTTTTCAACAACATGTGCAAAGAAAATCGTTTACACACATCCCTCAAACCACTGATGTCCGTACCAACTATAACACCAATGCCATCATTCGCCGACATTTTTATACAAAAAGAAATCTATTTCAAAACTAATACAAAATAGATCTCTATTGAGTCGATAGCCACATAAAAACCATCAATCTATTCTGACCATTGCCGAAAGAATTTATCACGTCTCTACAAAGCCTGTTGACATAAAATTCAACATCTATCCCTTTTTTTCCAACACAGAACATAAAATATCTTCAATCTAGGAAATAAAAAAAAATAAAACGTTTAAGGATCAAAGCAATGCCTGACTCGAACTTGTTGCCTTTGAATAGGCCTAAAAGCAGGTTTATAATAACGTGTTCATGATGGGGCTGACATTTAGGGACACTTTTTTTCACAGCATTCCTCTTTGTTGGACTTAAAAATGTCCTTTAATAAATGGTTGGCGATGTTTTTTTATCACTGGACGAATGGACATTATGTCAGGAAAAAGCGAAATTTTGAAAAACGGGTATGTCATTCATGTTTTCAGGAATTTGTTATGTCGCCTTCAAAGGAAATGACGGGACATTTCGGATGGTAATAAAAATAAGAAAAATGTTTTAAATATGAAGCGCCGGATATATAAAAGGAATAGCTTATTTTCCATAACTTTACAGAAAAATGATTTCTCAACTCATATTTGAATTCAGTATGGTAGTCATATAAATAGCTAAATTTTTATATATACCAGAATATAAATTTAAGAAATCATGTAATAAAAGAATTTTGAATGCATTTCAAATAGAAATTTACTTTAGAATGATTTTAAAATAGTCATCAAATTAATTTTATTTATTGTTTACAATTTCATGAGTCATAACTTCTGTAGATTTATAAATTAAATTTATAAAATGTTTAAAAATCATTCATAAAAAAATACGAAAAATCATATAGATTTTTTTTAATCTATCTAGCTTAGACATTTTGAAAAATTCCATTGGAAATAATCAAATAATTTGTGGAATAATCATTTATAGAAATTGACTATGTTCTTTTTAAATTTTAATGCGTAATATCTAAGTAATCGGAGGCAGAGAAGATATTATGTGAATAAAGTGAGGAAGTTTGAAAAACGGAAATGTCATTCATGTTTTCAAGAATTTGTTATGTCATTTTGTTGGAAATGGTAGGTTATTTCGATTAGTGATAAAAATAAGAAAAATCTTTTGAATATGAAACTTTGAATATAAAAGAAATAGCTTATTTCCCACAACTCGAAAAGACGACAAGAAGTTACAAAAAGTAAAGGAGTTATAAAATATTGTTTAGCATATAAAACATTGTATAGAATAAATTTCAGAGTTTAAGTGATGTACACATTATGGATTATTCTGTTAATCAAATTTTTAATTTTATCTTAATAATATAATTTTATCTTTAATATCTAGACATTTAAAAATGTTTTAAGGAAAACTTATTCAGAATAAATATTATAATAATTCTTTAATAATAATTATTCGTTTATATTGTCAAATGCGGGAAAAAAACAAAACATCAGCAAGAAATTTCCCGTTTTCAAAACTAAAAAGATACCAATTATTATTTATATTGAGGAAATTCTACATATTTTAAATAGTTTAGGAAAGAGTAAATTATCATTGTCTACGGATATTACATCCAAAATATGCAGTTTGTATCAGCGCTGTAAGCAAATTGTAGCATGACAAAATATGCAGTTTATTCACACGACTGCATTAATTTAATTATGCATGAATAGTTAGTATGTATACGGATTTCAGCAAAATGTACTCAATTTACTTCATGGAAATTGTAACTTTTCCTAGAGGGGAAAAAATTGCTTTTTTCTCCGTTTTATAGATTTTTGAAAAAGAGCACCGAGGAAGATGCACATATTCAATTTTAGTGGAATAAGTTAATATGTTTGTTTTCCCTTTTTAAATCGCTTAGTGAATCTGTGAAAAGTTAGTTATTGTTTTCTCATATACGTAGCATACAGAAAGTATAGTAATCATCAAAAAAATTCGTGCTCGAGATTTTGACAGATCTCCACGTTTTAGACCTCCTCGAGTTCGAAAAACACATTTCTGGAAAATGTCCGTCTGCCTGTCTGTGACAAAGATGACCCTGTCATCTTGTCATGACCCTGTCTGTGACAAAGACACCCTGTCTGTGACAACTCAAAAACGCTTGAATTAGACTGTTCAAATTTGGTACAAGGTCTTTACATTACATTTGTAAATTTATTTGTAGATCAAATTTTAAGTAAATTCTATTCAGAGAAAGTCCGTCTGTTCGACTGTTCAAATATAAATAAACACGATAATTACTAAACAAAGAGGGCTACGCAGATAAAATTCGGTTCACAGATTCAACATCTGTATATAGACACTAAGCAAATCCAACTACGGGTTGACTATACTGTCGGAAATATGTAAACGTAATATTTCGAAAACATGCATATCAAACTTGGTATGGAGTTTTGTGATTGCAAGTCAGTTCTGTGTCAGATTTTTGTTGATAAAAATGTTTGTAAAACCCAAATTCGATTTTTGGATATTATTAACCGAATGCCAAAGATTAATCTCCAAATATATCGCCAAGGATGCAACGATAAATTCAATAAAAATGCTAAATTCAAGTTAATGTTAATATTCCATAACTATTTGGTATCAATGGCATGTAAGGCGTTCCCTGGCATGGCAAGTATATTACAGAGAATGCAAGAAAGTTTTCGGGAGAATACTCCTTCTTGTATAGGTTAGGAAAGTCATACGATGGATGTGTTAAGTAAGAAATACAAAGAGATAAGCCGGAGCACACACAAACATAGCACAGTACTTGCAAAAATTAGCAACACATTAGCAGACAGCAGCAAATGGCTAATTAAACAGAAGCATATCATAAAACAGCTGAAAAGCTTACTCTGCAATCAATTCTCCAAAGACAGAATTTCTCGCTCGTTTGAGTGCCTCCTCTTGCATAGTCTCCTTGAAAATTTAGTAATTTTATTGAAATAGCTGGATTTTGAATTGAAATATAGCCAAAATTCTTGTATTTTGGAAAACATTCATTATAATATCTGTAAAACTCTCTTCCTTATTATGAGATTAACAGCGCAGGAAAACTTCATTACAAATTCGTGACACTTGTGGGACATGGATATATTTTGTTAAATTTCATCGCTTCCCAGATGATGCTGGTGATTCCAATTTGACCATATGTATTTGAGAATATAATTTTCGGATCTTCAATGATTTCATCTAATACTCATGCCTAATTTACACGTTAAAGAATCTCAAATGGGAAAACTGAAACAACTTGGAGCCAAAGTTTACATCTCCTACATACAGATAATCCTTATTAAATCATCAAAATAAGTAATAAATAAATCTTCTTTCTGTCTTCTTACTATGGAAATAGAGAATTTCCCCTTGTTGGGAAATTAGCATAAAGGAATTCAATATGAATGCTGAATTTTGTCAATTCATAATAAAACTTGTTAATGTATTACATAAAGGCTATGATGTTATTATGAATTGTCTATGCCTTGGCTTCCTGCATTTAGATATTAAACAATCAAATTACAAATTTTTAAAAAATTTTAATTAAATTAAACATTTCTAATTTTTGTGTAATTTAATAGCTGAAATTAATTAATTCAATTAATCATTGAAACTTTAGGGCAAGTATCACTCACTGAAATCCTTGATTTATTGAAAAACACAGAAATTGACAAGTCAAGTTTTTAACTGCATGAATTAAGAAAATCATTTCACTACTTGTTTCCTTATTTTTGAAATCTTGAACATATAAATTATTAAAAAATTTTATTACAAGGGTTTATTACGCGTCAAAACGTCATTCCGGTATTCCTAATAATCATTTTTTTTTTACTGGGCGATTGATTAATAATTAAAAAGGAAAGTTTTAATCAATAGCAAAACGCCAATTTCGTTATGGTTTGATGCAGTCAGTTTCGAAATAGGTTACCAATTTTGGAGACAATTTAAGTGAAATAAAACAGAGTCAATTATGATATAGCACAGAACTGTCACCGAAGTCTACAAGTAGTAAATAATCATCTTTGAATATATGAAATTTTAATTAAAATTACTCGTGATTTTTTTTCATAAAGTCTATTCACTGAACACTTCATAACCTCCCATCCCTCCACTTATATCGAAAATAATTGTTTGGGCAATTATTTATAAAAACCCTTTTCACCCAAAGACAAATTACTCTGTCATATTCTCTTTCTGCTTTTTTGTTCTCCCCTATGAAGATGACATAGGTGGACCCTCGATGTTTAATCAGGACTCAATACAAAGCAGGGGTGGGCAGACCCCCGTGCGCTCTTCAAGACAGAGCAAACAAGACAAGCCGGGGTTGAGAGACCACCGATATATAAATTAAGCCAACCCCATGCGGGCCCTTAATTGAAAGGGCCTTCCTTTTTCTTTTGTGCCTGCTGTTGCAGAATCGCCATCTGTTACACTGCTTCGTTTTGCTTGTTGATCGTGCCTCCGGTGATATAAAGCAAGAAGACACAGCGCGGGAATCTTAAGGAAACTAATCAAAAGGTCAGCAGGGTGCGATGGGTAATTTTTAGACAGGATATTATTTAGTAAGTGTGATGGAGTAGATGCTCATTATCTTCATTGAAGGTATGTGTAAGTGCTTTGGATAATACTGGAAGAACAATACACTAGCTTTAGTTGAAAATTGGGATGAAATGTCAATGAGATTTTATTTAAAACCAAATTAGGTAATGCACCCTTCGTAAATAGCATTTTTTTACTGCGTTTACAATATATTAAAAACTGCCAGTTAATAAATTTTAAGTAACCCGTTGTGTATGGAATAGTAGACAGTTCGATTGGGTTTGGTTTGATGGAGTTTATTGGTGCAAGAACAATTTATGATTAAATTGCGACAAACATATGGTGAGAGTTAATCCTATTTTAAATGTATGTTTCTAAATTGCGCCATTTTTCAGGACCTGCCAATTTGTAAAGTCTGCTAAAAGGAGTTGCATGGTAAAATACAATCTAAAAGTTATTTAAAAATCAGTTGAAAAAGTAAAGACCAATCCTTTTTTAGAGGTAAAAAGATGGGATGGGGAACATTATGAAAAAGGTCTTTTAATTTAATGTTAGAATAAAAGAAGATGATGATTGTTAAATTGTGAGCATTCTATTAAAATGTGAAGAACCGTCATAGAACATTTACATACTGTACATCGGGGTGCATTTCGATTGGGGGGAAAATCGAAATGAAATGGCACCATAACCAGTAAGAAACTCTTCAGGTGACAGTTATCATCCGTAGAGAAGGGGGAGGGATTTTTGTAATCTCTAAGGACTTGAAAGACAAATAGAGGATATAAGAAATAAGAAATGTAACAAAAATCCGTTTTGAATTAAATATTTTTAGAGGAAATAATAATTATAATTTATCTGTTATAAATACTTATTAGCATTGTAAAGACAATACCAATTATTCACATTTAGATGATTTATTCAAATGCATTTCTCAATCTTTTTACTTTTCGAAACGAAATATGCAACTTTTACCAAACGAAATATGCAAAGTTTTTCGTAATCATCAAAATATCGAATATGAGATTTTGACCTCCCCCCTAGATAGAAAAATACATCTTTTGAACATGTCTATGAACATGATAAAGCAAAAACGCTATGCACCAGACGCAAGGAATTTGGTACTTGGTCTTTGCACCTAATTTGTAGATTTAAATAAAATTTTGAGCAAACTTCATTCAGAAAAGGGATATTTTTCCGGCTGTCTGTGTGCCAAACTGTAAAGTGAGAAACCAATCATTATAACCAGTTTATAATGGTTAATCAATTTTAGTTTCATTTCTTAGAATATAATCAATTTAGTACTGTTTTATTTTACTTTTGTTTAGTTTATTTCAGTTACTGAAATTTTTAAATTTTAAGCATTCTCTATCAGAACATTTAGAAGTAAAAAATTTGTAAATAAACTATGCATCATTCCTGCACAGAGCGATTACATTTATTTCTTAATTTAAAAACTTTAGGTTCTTTTCTGAAAGGCTATTTTGAAATGCCACACTTATGCCAATTACCCCTTGGATGCATTTGGCAGCTAAGACTTATCATATAACCTTTTTGCTTAAGATACGGATGATGAATTTAATTCTTCAATAAAAACTTTATTCATCTTTATAATAATAAATTGAAAAAAATTTCTTCGTCAATGAACTTCTTTTATACTATTCTGTGCATTATGAAATTAAATCTGTTCCAATTATAAAAATTCATATCCAAGGAATTACCCGCTCCCCCTAAAAAAACACATAGAATTCCGTACTTTGAATGCTAGCCCACCATCTATTTTGAAATAAAATATTTAAAAAAAGGACTATATTAATGAAGATCGACAGGTGAGACGCTATGCTCTCTTTGAAGCTCAGAAAAAAATAATTGAAAAATATAATTTAATGTATTAAATTGTTTAAACATTATAATATTTGTTTTATTTGGTTTTAATAATAGCAATGAGATTTGATCCATGATATATTACAATATTTGATAACAAAATCATTGAACGACGCAAAAACATAAATAACCATATTTTAAAACATAACGCATTGTCAAAAAGATTGTCTTCCGCAAGAATTCGAATTTATTTATTTTTATCTTACCGCTAAAGTGCCTTACCAAAAAAATATAACGCGAAACAAACCATAGTATCAAGAAAAGTATGTCTTACTCTCTGATCTTTCTTTGTCATCTTCCTTGTCTGCTATCATTTCTGCCACACTCAAATATTAAAATAGCTCGTGATTATCAAGAATATAGATGCCATGAATTCAAGTATAAGATACTTTTGTAAATAACAGTGATATTTAATTCAACCTCTATATAACTTCCCAGCATCATTCCACAAGATAAATGACTCAAATAACATTGTCACCCCTGGCATTTTTAACCCGTATTAAAATTGCCATACAACAAGAAGAGTGCAATAAGCTACAAGTTACTGCACCAAGAAAAACCTTGCTTAGATTTAATCTATCTGGAGAAACTGCTGTCACCTCCATCATTCTCCAATAAAAAACAGCAACATCGCGATGCACACCTCCACCAATCACGGCGGGGGAAGGACATGTATCATCACTTCGTGATTGGGCGACGTTTACGCTCTGTTAATACGACAATGATTAATTCAGTTGGAAAAGAAACGGAAACGCGACGGTCGAGTATGTTTAATAGTGCTATCCATCAAGCCAATGACTCTAATTGCCCTCCGCTGATCGTGCCGACTGCGGTATTTACACTGGATTTATATGCAAATGAATGGGTTAAATGACTTCATGATTTCCCGCTCAAGAGCTGGACGACATTTCGACGGGGATTATCTTTATTTGGATTTTGGAGCTTCCTGTTAACCGGCACGGAACACTTTTCTTCCTTTTTGGACATGTGTTGATTGCTTCGTGCTTGGACGAAAAAGAACAGATTGATTGGCGAAAGACTATTTTTATTTTAGAAGGAAATGAAGTCTACTGAATGGATGAATAATAAAATAGGGTAAAATGTTTATGGACAAGTGAAAGCAAAATGTCGTTTGTTTTTTTTAAAGAAAATTAAAGGAGATAAAGTAACGATTAATGAAAATTAAATTATATTATGTTTAATTTCTTTAAAAGCAGATTTTTCCATGAAGCAATGGTGAAAATATATGCTGTGAATAGTTGCATTTTGTATGTTTTTTACTCCTACACCTTCCTTTGTAATATCGTTGTCAACTTTTAATTCTTATGCTAATAAGTATGTTTTGGGATTTTTCCTGCAAAAAACCATGCTTTGTTCCCCACTTTATTTATCTCATTATTACATAAAATATCATTTTGGAAATCAGCTTATACTTCTTTAATACTCATTTTATTTCGCCTAATTTTAAATATGTGGCTACAAAGAGAATTTTCAGCGTATCTTACTTGGATTGAAAACATTTTACAATCCCATTTTAAATAATCTCTGTACCAAGTGGTATATATAACTTTTTTATGGCTTCAAGACTTAGTAAGTAGGTACTCGATATATGTCTTTAAAATCTGATTAATGATTATCTAAAATGTTTAAAAGCATATATTTTAAGCATAGAATGAAATAATGCATGCTAATAATTTTTTAATCTAAATCATTTTATGGTGTATTTATAAAATAATAAACTTAAAGCTTCCAGTTGCAGATTGGTTATTTGATTAATTATCAGAAAACATTCTAACTACTACTGTCACTCTTAAACAATTTGAATCAATTGCATTTTGAATCAACTACAAATTTTAATTAATGTTAATTTATTGCTTTTAAATAATTTAAAATAATAGGGAAAAGACATTTTTTAATTGAATACCAGAAACGGAATAATTCTATCACTACAAGATGAATCACTTTTGCTTAAATGTGGTACTACAGATAAGCACTAGTTTTCATAAAAAAATGATTAAATAAAACATTTTACATAAAAATAACCATAAAAGGTAAAGTGGATACCATTGTGGTAAGGAAAATTCGACAAACAGAATGGTGATCGCTGTAAAGGTATCTCAAATTTGGAATTTTAAAAAATTCATTTAAACAATATCTAATATGTTGTTTTAAACCAAATGAAATTTAAGAAAAATTTAAATAAAAAATTTTAGGAAGTAAAGATTAAATAAAAATGGTAAGACCTTCTTTCTTGGATTTTTTTTTCAAAAAATAATTTAATTAGTAAAGTAATAATACCTAATTGGTGAGATGATAATTGTTGAATAAGAAAATATTTTTTCTCTCTGTTTGAGATGAAAGTTCCATTTGCCACTGAGTCGTGATCCATATCAATATTTTTCTACTCAAATTTGCCCCTCAAAAACTCGAATTCTTGAATGCCCGTTCCGGTAGAAGTTGAAATTAAGTTCAGCTTTCTCTACAAGTTAGTAAAGAAATTATTTAGCCCAATTCGATTTGCCTGCTATTTCTAAGCTTTTAGGTGATATTATTTTCTTTATCTCCTTCCCTTCTCTTCTCTTAGTAAAACTTCAAAATCAGAGAGACAAAAGGAATGGGTTTCATTGAACTTGAACGTATGACCACCCCTTCACCTCGTAAAAGTTTGAATCATCATTCGTAGGAGTTGTTTCAGCATTATGTTTATAGACCAAAAATCTCATGCCAAATTTGAATGGTCGTTAATGAAAGTAACAGCCTTGAACAGTTGATGATCTGTGTGAAAACTACCAGCCTGGAATAGTATAAAATTAATATATAATCATTTCTTTTCACTCAGAGATTAATTTTTGCCTCTATCAGGAAAAAAAAAGATATCACATCATAGTATCAATCAATATAGAATTGTTAGATACGTATTACGTTCATCATATGACCAAGACATGTGAATCAATTCCCTTTCAAATTCTACCATCAGACAAATTACAAAAGCATTAGTTTCAATATCTCAGATTAGTAATGATAACCAATGTAAAGAATTTTATTGACTATTAAAATGATATTCTAACACCAAATGTGCATTCTCTTTAGGATAAAAATGTAATTAGTTGTTAATATATAGTATGTATATAGCCTGAAACTAACAGAGCAGAGTTAATTTGAAATTAACCGAGATTAATCTTCCAAATGGATTCTCAATTTGTATCCAATACATCCTTCGATTTAATTACTTAATGATTTATTTGCATGAATAATTCGCATTTTGTACCCTAATCCCAAAAGTTATTTTAATTGAATTGATAGAAAAAAAAACAAATCTTGTTAACTACAGCAAGTTTTGTTTCCTTTTTCGAGATAGTTAATAATACCAGTCTTCGTTGCCTTTTTAACACATACACTGGCCTCGCAAACGTTGAAACAATCTAGGGCCGAGTATTAAACAAATTGCCCGTTGCTTTAATTTCCCTTATTAAAGGATTCTGGAACATAATAATGAATGCCAAGTACATAAATCCTCATCCATCTTTTCACACTCCATTATGCTCGATTTATTAATAAGTCATAAAGATTTTCCTAAATCTCGAGAGCAAGTGAAAAATTCTATCCACGTGGAAATTAACGAAGTTTCCGGAATTATAATCCTTTGGTAATCCACCGTGCGTACGGTGCAGGATAAAGTGGATCAAGTCATAATTTCTCTAACAAATTCAGATTCTGATAAAAATATGATTAAAAAAGTTGTCATCCGTCTTGGTTAGGAAGGATTTAATGAGCTGGTAGGAAAAGTATTATTTCGTGAAGTAATAATCTTGTTAAAGTATTAATCGCCTGATGAATTGATTTAATTCAAAATTAGACAAAAATCTAGACAATTGTTATAAGGAGCATATAGCAATGCACGCGCGGACTTTGAAAGGCCATGTTCATACCATCTACTCGCATCTGTTCATGCTTTCATATGTGTTAAGAATTCTTTTCGATGTCCTCTATCTTTTTATGCATTTTACTTTAAAAAACTAGAAATATCTAGCCATTATATGATCGAAGCCAATGGACTTGGTCTCCGGAAACTGTCTCGCATAATCTCTAGCAATTATACTTGTGCATTATCAACCGCATGCAACTCGCGAACAATAGTTACAATAGTTATTAATGTGCGATATTTGGCGATTAGTCGCTAAGGTTCAATTAATACATAAGCATCAGAAAACCGAATATGCATTTCAGATGTATATGTCTTTCCCCCCCCTACTGACACCAATATTTGACATAGAACTACAATTGTAATCACATAATCATATATCAAATTTCATATATTTAAGTCATTGGGTTTTTAACATCGTATTTATACGTTTGTAAAAATATAGACAGACAAAGAGTCAACCTCTAGATGAATATAGTTCCAAATTTCACAAATATCTACACTTTAGATGTTAATTATACGCATCAAATTTTATTTATCCAGCTCTCTTTGTTTTACAGTTAGTATGTTAATTTATATGCAGACAGACAGACTTCCTCTGATTGGATTTCATTCAAAATTAAATAGAAATCTAGACAATTGTTATAAAGAGCATATAGCAATGCACATGCTGACCTTGAAATGTCATGTGCAGTACCATCTACTCATTTCTGTTCATGCTTTTTCATATGTGTAAATGATTCTTTCCGATGGTGTCTATCTTTTTATGCATTTTACTTTTAAAAACTAGAAATATCTAACCATTATATGACTAAACCAATGAGTGTAGTCTCCCGATCTTTCTGGCATCATCTCAAATAATTTTAATTGTGTATTATTAACTACGCCATTCTTTAACAATAGCTACATCAGAGACTATTAATGTGCGATATTTGGCGATTAATCGCTAGGATGCAATTAATACACAAGCTTCAGAAAACAGAATATTCATTTTGGACACCTTTTTTCTTGCCGATTGAAACCAATATTTGATAGAAAATTGCAACTATAATCACAAATCACATACTAAATTTCATATATTTAAGTCATTGCTGTTTTACGTTATCGCGTCTATATGCTTGTGAAAGTATAGACCCCTAGATGAATCTGATTCCAAATTTGACACATATCTAGACTTTAGATGTTAATAATGTGCAAATTTTATTCATCCAATTTTTTTTTTCGCTTCGTAGTTATGTTAACAGATAGCAAATTTTCTCTGAATGGATTTCATTCAAAATTAGACAAAAATCTGGAAATTTGTATAGCAATGCACGAGCTAGCCTTGAATGTCGTATGCAGAACCATCATTTCCTTTCATGTTTTCATGTGTTAAAGATTCTTTTCGATTGCCTCTATCTTTCCTCCAAAGGTAATGTGCACATTTCTGAGACACCCTGTATAAATGGTTCAAGTGTGAGTATAGTCAAATGTATCTTAAAACTATGAAGTTAGTAATATATCCTTCACAATATAAGATAAATAATAATAATAAAATTATATTAAAGCAATTTACAATTATATAAAAATTTTATTTTATATATTACAAAGGTTCAACGATTATCTTATAACTTTAAACAAATAATTCTTGTATATATATCTGTAATGATATTTTAATTCTAATTTCACTTTTAATTTCCAAGATTTTATTTTAGTTTAGCCCATCGTAACTTCATTCTAAAAATATTCTCTTATTTCGTGATCCAATTCTACTTTAATTAATTCCTTTGTAAAAATAATGCGTCCTCAGTACAACGCATCAAATGAAAGTAATCCCTTCGGTGCCCTTGAAAATGTGTCAAAGGTCACCACGTGTATTGAATTTGCGCGTGGCAGGAAATTCCATGTTATATAAACTAGTGATCGTTTGGTTCGTCCCTTTTTTGCCTTCTTTCTTTCTTCTGCTTTTGTGTCACCCTGTGCCTGCGTGTAAATAAATTGCTTTCCTCAGATGGATATTAAAGAGAGAATAAAACTAAATTAAAGATACAAAATCTCTTCACTGCTTGTTAAACCTGCTGCTTCAAACAGAAATATGTTACATATACATAAATTCATTTCGTGTACCTCGGAAACGGTTCTAACCATTTGGATCAAAAGTTATATTTAGATATGATTTTACCTTTTAAGTTTATCTATATAGGTGCACAAAAGAAACATTTTTTTATAATTATTAGAGCCTTTTTCTATCTGCTCTCATGCTGTCAATGTCATACAGTGCCAACTCGGAAATTTTTGCGGTACTTACATTGTTGCCACAGAGTGATAACCTACTAGTACCTCAAAATTTTGTAAGATGTAAGATTTTGTGATGCAAATGGACATCAGACAGGTCAGTTTGAAAGAGGCACAGAATTAGTGCTCGGAAGGATATATTTTATAATCCTCCCTTCATCTAAATGCCCACATCACACCAGTGGGAGGACGTTTGGCTCCAACGGATTAATATACACCAGCCCCGCTTACACTATAGTTCTTCGGTGGAATCGGGTCTCGAACCTAAAATCCTCCGGTTCCACAATACCTTACCACCAGGTCACTGTGTCCCTGCTTTACATTTGAATATTCTTACTTTCATATCATTTTACATCACAATGAAATGAACGATATAACATTCAATTCCGAGAATACATTAATGTATATTATTCTAAAAAGTGAACCAAATCCTTCTAGATATAAGGAAGGATTCGTGGTCAAATTTCAAAGTAAACAACAATATTAATACTTTATGATTGGAGAATATTTAAATGCAATCATATCAACAATATTAACACCTCACCAAAATATCCAAAGTCTGTGAACTAAGACTTTGAGCCAATTAAAACTTCCTTTACTTTAATTTCTGATTTTATCATGTCACAGTTGTTATTATGAGAAAACATGATCAGAATGCGTATTAAGAAACTTTTTATGTCATCTAAAGTTTTTCTTGATAATTGAAGAAACAAAAATAATTGAGATACATCATTTAAATAATATCAACAAAAATAAATGCGAAATTGTAAAAGCTCTTATAAATTAATGCATCTCATTTATATTCCGCAATATATATTTTGATAAATGTAGTAACGTAATAATATATACTTTGATAAATATAGTAATTCATTAATAATTAAATGATACTTAATCAATTTAATTTGCTTCATTGATTAGAAGATACAGCATCCTTGAAAAAAAATACACAGAAATACATCTATCAACAGCAGTATATACTGGCAATTATTTATCCTAACATTAAAAGTGTCTGGTATTATATTATAAAAATCTCAGTATTTATATATGCACTGATTGTCATTACTACTTGTGACAAAACAATTCAATCACAAATTTAAAAACTCCAAAAAAATGCTCGAATTTTTTAAAGTAATTGTTCAAATTATACAGAAATGCAGACTCGAAGCATTTATTGTTTCGTTACAAGTGTTATTCAGTAACTTAGCGAGAGAAAAAATTAATGATAATTTTTAGTCCATTAATTTTATGATGATTATACCCCTATTATTATTGACCATATGTACACCGAAAAATATTGAGAAGCATTATTATATTTTTGGTGTATAAGGATTTCCTTTTAGATTTAAAAATCTCAAAAATAGTTGAAAGTTGAAATAATTCTTAAAATTTAATGTGAAAGGTTTTGTTATTATATGGCTTTTATAAGACTTCTGACTGGCAATTATTTATCATGTCTAAACTAGCAGCAGTAGTCACTTCAAAAACTTTTTCGCATACTCTCTAATAAACTTGCCATTCCAGTAAACGCCTTGCATGGTATTGGCGTACAATAGTTGACAAATATTAACTTTTACCGTGACTTTAAAAATTTGACCAAGGATCGTGTCATCCTTGGCGAGTTATTTGGCGATTAAAATCTGGCTTGAGTTAATAGTATCCAAAATTCAAATTTGTGTTTTAGACCGATTGAACAAAATCGATTTGTGTCTCAACCAATGAAACGAAAATTCGAAACAAAACTGCACTAGTTGTCATAAAATCCCATAAATAATTTGGTATATTTAAGTCATTGGATTTTTAGATTACCGTTTTTACATATTTCTGAAAGTACAGACCAACAGGCAATAAACCCGTGGTTATATCTGGCTCAAAATGTTAGAGGTGTGTACACTATAAACGCTAAATCACTGTACCGAATTTTATCTATCTGGTTCTCTTCGTTTTGTAACTAACAAGTTAATTTATATTCGAACAACCGAACAGACGGACTTCTGAACAGATTTTACTCAAAATTTGACAGAAATATGAAAATTTAGTTTAAAGACCGTTGTGGTGAATAGCTTATAAGCCAGTTAACAGCTACGCTACCCGAGCAATTGCTTTTGTATTGTGGTCATGTTACTGAGCTGCGAACCACAAGGTCCCAGGTTCTATCCTCGCTCATCACAATCTTCCACACCGTATACCAAATTCCAACCATTTAAGTCAAAGCGTTTTTGGGTTCTCTTCGTCATAGACAGACACACAGACGGACATCTTTCAAAATTGGGTTTTTCGAACTCGTGGAGCTCTAAAAAGTGGAGATTAATCAAAATTTCAAATTTGAATTTTTTTACGATTAATATTTTCTCTATACTAAGTATCCGAGAAAGTAAAAAGTACTGATATAGTGCAGGATGCACAGTGGTAGTCAGGTTGGGCATAAAAATGCAAAAGGTTAAATAAAAAAAATTTAACATTAATTAAGAAATAAAAAGTAACGAATGAATAAAAAGAAATCTACTCTTATATCATGACTAATAAATTTTAATCAATTTCATTAAATAAAAAATTATTCAATATATTATTTTGCTCATTTGGAACGGCTACTCAAACAAAAATTATATTCCGTCAAAGATATATTAACTTTACAATTCTTTAACCCGATCATGTTCGAGATCTCAATTGAGTAATACAAGCTGAACACATTTACGATCGCTTTTGTTTTTTGTTTTTGTTTTTCGTTTAAATTAATTTACTTCAAAAAGATCATAAATCTTACTGCTTTTAAAACAAATCAAGAAAATGTCTAAAAAAACATATCCTGCCTTTTTACTAAAGTGAAAATAAACTACAAAAGTAGAATCATTTGGGAAAGAGATTTCCTAAGTTTTAGCATAAAATAACTTTCTTGGTCATCATTTAGAAATTTCTATCTTAACTTTGGAAATTAAATAAATGTTTGTATAAATAATGTATTTTGTACGAGAAAAATTCAGTTCATATAGGGTTTTAAAACTTCAGAAGGACTGATTTAAGAAAATATTTCTTAAAATAATAGAATATCTTCTGTCATTCTCAACTACTTATAAAATCTCCGTTCTAAGTTGCAAATACAAAAACTGATTTCGAGTCAAAGTGATTTAAAAGGTTTCATTCGATTATCATCATAATGTAGAGGAACGAGACTCTTTATAACTTCATTATGAAGTGGATGAAAATAATAGACGAGTTTCAGGAACAATTATTTAATTATTTTCTAAGTTCTACATTTCACAAGACAAAACAAACAGGAATACGAAAATGCAAGAAACTCACTTCGAATACAATCTAATATTGACCCCCAAGAAGGATCATGGGACATACACATTGATATTAAAGTAACGCCATCTGTTGTATCAAAAGAAAAGGTAGTAGAGTTATGTAACCACTACAAAAAGTTTTATTTATTTTTTATATACATATAACTTTTAGGTGACTGAAATGTAAACAATAATAAGTAACATTTCAAGAAATTATTCTGAATAATTTGTAATTACAAAATTGAAATTAAGTCAAAGTTTAAATTCACAGCTTAAGGTAATTTTTAATATAGTATGTACTATTTTTAATTGTCTGTAGTATTTTTTAATTATCTGTATCACGACAAAATAGATAAAAATTTTCAATGTTTCTTATTTATTCTTCTTATTATCATTACTTTAAGATAGTTATGTCTTAACATTTAAATCTGAAAAGATAGTTGACTAAAATTTTCACCATAATTTTCAATACAACAAAAGAACCTAGATGTTTTATGACTTCATAACTCAAACCATAACAAGATGTTTTGATTCTTTAGCTTATAAAAATTAACTTAATAAATTTCATTTATCTAAAAAAAACTAAATGAATTTCTTAAATTATCCTTAGACGCAAAATGATTTTAACACACCATCACTTTAAAAAATGACCTTTCAATAGATTAAACAATTCATTGGAAACAATTCAATCTATGAAATGTTATCTTGCTAATATTTAATCATTTATAAAAAGTAAATACTTGCTTTCAAAAATTCTTGTCACTAAAATGCGAATCTATAGTTCCTTGAACAAATTTCAAAAACTGAATATTTTGTGTAGTTAATAAAAGAATTACATACTTATTGCACTTTGAAAACCCAGTTTAAAACATATAATAAATCAATATGCATACATGCTTAGATTTAATTTTAACAGCAATCGAGTTGATTCAGTAGATATCATTCAAATTATACATTTAAAATAAACAAAGAAAATCTTGTAATGAAAAATCAAATACAGTTAATTGTTTCCAATAATAATAAGCATTTCCAACAATTTGCTTAATTGTCTATTGTTAAGTCTTCAAATATTAATTTAACAATAGACAAAACTATGCAACGATTGGAAACGTTATAAAACTATGCAGATCCAAAGGCACTCAACTTGGTTAGAATGAAACATATTCAGTTGCCAACGCTTGAATAATCTTTCGGGCATCCATTGTGAATTCCAACAGGTTTTCGAAAGTGAACTCCAACATGCAACTTTGGCTGAAGAGAATCTATCCTCTCCCCAGAAGCATGCTGGAGTACCCCTGCCATACACCACATTCCCCCTGAACTCAGTCCATAGGCTCATCATTTATTTATGCGTTAATACAAACCGAGAGTGCATGCAACACTGTCTCGCATGCAACAGATCTCTGCTACATGTATTCATCCGCCCAAGGCTTCACTTTCTCTTCAGCGTGCATTCACACATATCGTCATTCAGCCGACCCCCCACCCATCTCCATCCATCCATACACCTACCCCAAGATACAGTCGCAGTTGCAGTTACTGCAATTAATGCGTCGGAGCGAAAAATGGGCAGTAATGATGTCCCAGGTGCAGATTAAAATATCCTTACTGGGATGGTATATTCATCGACAATGATTAAATTCGCATTCGAGCGGAATTAAGCGTTTCTACGGATATGATAAATATTAATCCGGAATTAGGAGATGAAGAAAAAAAAGAATTTTTAACAGGGGGCTCTCTGAAGTTCGGTAACGAAGGGGGGATGTGCCACAAATGCAGAAATTGTCGGTTGGTTTATTTTAACGGACTTTTAATGAGATTCATGTAAATGCTGCTTCCTTCTCTCAAAGTTAGCTGGAGTTGAAATTATTTCTTCCGGAAAGTGGTCTTAATACACCCCCATCCCTCTCTCTCTCTCTTTCGCTCTCTTCAATGAGTTTTAAGTCGCCAAAATGCAAGGTCTGGAAGAAGTAGTGTGCTTCTGAACCCTTTCGTTTCGATAACACTGCTACTGTGCGCAAATATTTTTCTGGAAATGCAGTTAGGATACTAGTATTTTGTAATTGAAATGGATATTTCTAAGAATTTATATTTTTAAGAAATCTATTGACTTTATTGCATACTCCTATTTAAATTAGTTAATGCTCAATTACAATGCAACTCTGAAGCTATTTTGATATCGGCTCCATAATTTAGAACCGCCATCACCTTGGGCCTGCTTTTCTAATCTTTCGCACCACTCCAAATTGTAGACGTAAAGTCCTTACAGATTTAAAACGTTAAGCCTCAGTCATTGATAATTACCATTTATCGGTAATTGGCAATGAACACTCCGTTCAGGCCAATCAGGAATAATTTATTGACAATATGATTCATTTAGGCTGCGCTAGTCATTCTTGTCCGACGAAATACATTTAAAACATTATATTATCATAATAAATTTTAATCTGAAGATCATAAAATAATATACCTAAACGTGTGCAGTCTTATATAGCAACTTCACAAAACTTTCTGGTTGTCATCATATCAAAGAAATCAAATATTGATGCTTAGAAGAAAAAAACATCAAAATGAACTGTATGCTTAACATGTTAATGTATTCCTCATCCACATTGACAGTGGTTATTTAATTGGAAAAAAATTCAAGGTTTCGGTTTGGAATCCGCCCTTTGCAAAACTGTGGCTCCATCCCCAGGACATTGCTTTTCTATAAACTCTTCCTAGGATCTCACTTAGATAACTTTTAAATAACTAATATAATAGCAATTATATTTAAACTCTTTTAGTAAAAATTACTCAATGTTTTTATGAGTTATTTTTATTGTCCTTATAACAAAGAATTAAAGTTCGTATTAATAACTGAATTATAGAGACAGTAAGATTTAAATAAAAGCAAAAATCTGAAATAGGAAATTTAAGGCAAATCATTGCATTTTTAAATTATTCTGTTCACATACATATGACAAATTTATTTTTAAAAAGTTGATTTTTTTATTAATATTATATATATATATATATACACGTTTTCTTCTTGTTTCTAACTATTTCCGTTTTTAAGATTGTTATTTCGCTATTTGCATATTTTGAATTAATGAGTAATATTATAATTATGTCTGTACTTCATAATAAAAACTATGTTATTCATGTACAAAATAAATTATATGTAATCCTTAACAGAGGTTTAATTATTCTTATTAACATACGATTTATTTTGGAATAGTTATTAAAAAAACTAGCTTTTATGTTAATGACGAAAGTGGCGTTAATTTGGAAAGAAAAGAATATAATACCATTAATCTCCACTAAAAATCAAAAATCTGCCCTTTAGGTTCAAGATTTCTCTATTTTTTCACATAATGTTATCAATTCATTTAAAGTAAGATTAATAACTTTGAAATCGTAGGGATGCCATTTTACTTTTGAAAGCAGTAAAAATTGAATATTATTTCATGTAATTATCATATAGAGAATGGACATGACGACAATTTCAAGGTTTAACCAAAGATGAAATTTACTGGTATCGCTATCTTCAAATTTCCCTCAATAAAAGATTTTATTAAATTATTCACAAATTATTAAAGATTTAATCGCAGAAAAAACATTTTGATATAATCGTTTGAAAATTTTGTTTAAAACGAGATTCATCACATTTTATTTTATAAATATTCTTTATAAGAAACATTTCGAAAATTTCAGGAAAGCCAGGTTACTTCAAAATGAAATTATAAAATGTGTTACAACCATTTTACTTTTTAAGAAAATATTACTCATTTATTTTCAGAATTAACTTGTTATTTTTATTTCAGTTTCACAGAATTCTAAATTCTGCTTCCCCCCCCCCTTTCTTCCTAAATTTATCTAAATATCACTTCTGGAATATTTTCCCAATCAGTTATGAAAATTATCATGAAAGGTTTGAATTGGAACTTCTCAGTTGCATATTTTTACTTATTTCGCTATAATTTTCATATATGCTGATAAATTTTGAAGCCTTCGTACTTCTTTAAGCATTTTTTGCTTTGCTTTTACTAGATATTCAGAGGATTCAGAGCTACGTTATTTTGAAATATATCAATTTGTACAATTCAAAACAATCGATTGTAAAGATTAATTATATTTTCTTCTAGAAAAAAACCAAAAACGGTGCAATTAAACAATCCAAATACACTGAAATATATTTACAGTGGCTCCCAAAAGTGTTCGTACACCAACAAGAATCAATTAAAAACCTCATTATTTACCATTATATATTCTTATTTTTACATGAAATTTTTTTCATAACACATTTTTACAGTTCTTAATAAAGCAGTGAAGAATAAATTTTAATTACGATGCAAATTATTTTTTTAAAAATGACAATAAATAAAATTGCACAAAAATAGGACACAAAAGTGATCATATACTTTAAAAAAACATCACTAAATATGAAATTTTCTAAATTTTTCTAAATGTTTAGTATTTAGTAGGATATCCTTTATTCTTTATAACAGCCTTTAAACGTTTGGGCATAGATTTAACTAAACGGTTGGTTACTTCTGCACCGATCTTGTTCCTTTCTTCGATCATTACTGCTTTCAGTTGAATTTTCGATTTAATGTCGTGACTTCTTATTCGGACCTCTAATTATTTCCAAATATGTTCTATAGGGTTTAAATCCGGTGATTGAGCTGGTGTTTTAAGGGTTTGAGGGCAATGATAGAGGCAAAAAAGACGAACATTCATGGCCGTGTGCTTAGGATCGTTGTCTTGGTAATACACAAAGTTGTTTAAAATGCCCAATTTTTGTGCTGACACTTTTAAATTATTATTGAGAATATTTATATAAACTCTATGATCCATTATACCATCAATGAATACTAAATTGCCTTCTCCAGCCGCTGACATACACCCCCAAACCATGACACCTCCACCACCATGATTTACTGTTCCAACTAAATTCTTGGAATTAAGTTCTTCGTTTTTTTCTCTCCCTAGAATGATTCTCCCATTCGACCCAAAGATGTTAAACTTACTTTCATCTGCAAATAAGACAGGATTCCAATTGCTCTCTGGCTGGTTTATCATAGATTTGGCAAATTTAAGTCTAGCAATTCTGTTCTTCTGACTTACAAAGAATTTTCTTCGTGCAAAGCGGCCATGTATACCAGCATTCCGAAGAATTCTAAGAATAGTTTCACAGGAAATAGAAATTCCATTTGATTCATTATATTGTGAAGTAAACATTATTGCCCTCAGACGTGGATTTTTTTGAAATTTACTCACAATATTTCTTTGACTTCTAGCTGACAGAATGTGAGGGTGACCATTACGAGGCTTGTTTGCAATCCTTTTTCCCTCTCTGTAACGTTTTATTATGCTTTGCACCGTTGAATGAGGTAGATTAGTTATAGTTGCAATGCCTCTAGTTGATTTTCCAGCTTTAAAATGAAATATAATTAATTTTCGTACGTCTAAACTCGTTTCTTTATGAATTCGCGTCATATCTAAGAATAAAGTAAATAGAATAAATAATTGTGATATTAAATACTGAAATCAAACGATTTTAGTGTATTCTTCAATTAGAAGAAAAATAAGCCGCAAAAGATATTCTTATGATGAATTTAAATAAATAATTTTTGAATGTACGAAGACTTTTGTGTTCTAATTTTGTGACATTTTTTATTTATTTATTTTTTTAGAACAATACCACTTGATTTTTTTATAAAAATATTTGTTCAGTTTTATTAAGAACTATTTAAAGATGCTAATTAAAAAACACCAACTAATAAAATGCTTTATTAAGAAGTATAGAACACAATTTCTGCAAATTTCTTTAGTGTACGAACACTTTTGGGAGCCACTGCATATGTCCTGGAAAGCAGCTTCGCTTGCAGCAGCTTCTTAATTTATCAATCGTCATTTGACAGGAAAAAAAATTGGCTGAATTTATGCAATCACTTTTTTACAGTCAAATATGTAAGATATATGTCTTATTATTCATATTACATCTGCCTTATATGATTCTCAATTCCAAAGTTGCCAAACATTCTTTTGAATATTGATGTATATTAAACAAATTCCTAAAAATTTACAAGCTACTGCTTGATAATATATAAAAGTGTTTCTATAACATTTATTTCTTTTTATAATTAAATTATTATTTACTTTTAGACTTCAAATTTATCACATTAATTACAAACCAAAAAAATCGTTTGCTATTACTTTTTACTCTTTTTGCTGATATAGTTTTCATTTGATTCCCAAACTATAGCAAAACTTTATTTCCGAAAACAGTTTTAAAACATTTAAAACATTCCAAGAATCAATATGTTCCCGGTATAAATGTAACACTTATGTTTTAAAAGTTTTTTCAAAAGAAATTGCTGTTAAATTGAGTACTACTTTCAATAATACTGGAAAAGCATTCACGGTTTCTGTAAATCGAGTAAACATATTATTTCAGCTGCTTACAATATTTTACACTAATTTGATGACATTTTTATCGACTTTTGTTGATATTAATTTTTTTTTCGTCCAATGAGCTAATTATGTAAAATGTTATTTGAAAAACAAATTATTTTCCAAAATAATAAAGAATTCATTTTGATAAGTATATGTTAGCAAAATATAAGAGATATGAAGTATAAAATTATTAATATTTGCTTTATATCTCATTAATAATGTATTTCTATGCTCAATTCTAGCTTCTTTTTAACTTGATTTCAACTACGAAAAAAATTGATTTTCTCTTGATTATTATAATAAATTGGAGAAAAAATTTCGGAATTCAAAGGAAGTTTATATAATATACGGATAAGTTCTAAAATAAAAATTTAGATTAAAAGTATAAATTTGCATGTCAATTGTTGCGAATTTTATATCTTGCTTTATATTATTAATTTTTAAACGATATCAATCAAAATGAATTCTTCAGAAATATTCTACCTTTATCTAAATTTCAAAAAATATGGATATAGGCCCAACCTAGATCTACATAAGAAACTTAACATCTTAAATTTACCATCCCATGTGAAATTCAGAAAACGCTGAGCTTATAGTCCAGAAATTAAAAGAAATAAAAACGAAAGTAAAGAGGAAAAACTAGCGCAGAAACTCCATTGAGACACATATATCTGCAACGGACCGGATTATCTTAGAATGTAATTAAGACCGGCCCAGTACACAAGCCCCCCTCCCTCAGCTGACCAATCCAATAACAGCTAACGATCGAGTATTTAGGTGCTTAATTTGCATATTAATTTTAATACTTTAGCACGACGTACTTTTTTTTACTCTTTCTTTTTCTTTTGTGGAATTGTTTTAAGCGTGATGTTCCTCATGGGGGTCGGTGGAAGGGAAATAATGGGATTCCTTGGATGAAAACGATTAAAAGGGTTCGAGCATACGTCCTCGAAAGTGCATGAGTAATATCCGGAAAACTATCTTCGTGCCGAATTATTGAAAAGAGTGGGGAGGAGGGAGAGTAACAGCGAGTTAGGTCGAGTGATATTGTTCTTCGTAGGAGTTGTTGGAATTATTGTGATGAATCGGTGCCTAGGGCGGTGTTAAATGAGAGAACTTTCGCACAAAGAGATGGTTTTTGAGAACTTTTAAGTTTAATGCAAACTACTCCCAAAAATTTGCATTAAAAGCAAAATTCATCAAATTTTATAAGGACCTTTCAGGTCATATGATCTAAAAAGAATATAGAATTTTAATCAAAACACGAGAAGCATTTATTTTTGCTTAACCAAATAAGCGAATTTAAAATTTAAATTGTATAAAAAATGAAGGAAAAAAGAAATCCGGTATGAATACTTTATCAAGGGTCACCTTCAAGCAGGGTTTCAAACCAGAGATTTATTTTCTTTTCTTCTGTGAAGGGTCTAACTTTCGTCAAGTATTGACCCCTCGTGACTCCAAAATCCCAAGCGTGAGGATTTTATTGAGGTGATGAGGTGTTTTTATTGAAGAATCAATGAACACAAATCAAAAACATTAAAGTCAGACAATGAGCAAAATACAAAACGTAAAATTATTTCAAAATTCCAGCCAAATAAAACCACAGTAAAATCAAATCGAATGAAAGAAAATGTGAATCCGGCATGACGAATTTATCAAGGATCGCCATTAAACAGGGTTTCAAACCAGGGATTTTTTTTGTGTGAGAGAAGTTCGGCTTTCGTCCAAGTATTGACACCTCATGACCCGAAAATCCCAAGCAATTGACGTTTTCTGATTTAAGAAGCATTGAACGCAAAGCAAAGACATTAAAACCAGACAATAAACAAAATACACAGCACCAAACACAAAATTATTCTAAAATTCCAATCAAATAAAACCATAGCAAAATCAAATCCAATTAGACCACAAACGGACAACTGGCAAACAATATAGAGAAAAATCATCATTATGAATAAATCAAAGAAAAAGCAAAGAAAAAGCAAAGAAAAAACATAGAAGTTGAATTCCTTTTAAAAGTTTTTGACTCTAAAAAGGATTTACTTTATAGTATGGTTTTTTTAAACATTTGTTTCACTTTGTTTATAATTTCTATTTATTTTAGTTTTTAATATTAAATCAACGGATATAATAAAAATTAAAAGTGCTTTAAATTATTGGATTGATGAAAAGTTTGGTTTCAAAATGTAAAAGCCTAAAACAAAAACTGCCATGTAATTATCAAAATAACACTTGAAATTTTGAGATTTTCTAAAGTTTAAATTATTTATTATTTTTCTTATAAAATTCGGATTGCTAATGATTTGTATGAAGTTTTAGGTTTAGAATTTCTGAATGCATTATTAGTGTGTATTAATTTTTCAATAAAAATTAGTCTTTTCTCTTTATTACGTATACTTTTAGACAGATTCCAGATGAAGTTTTATAGTATTATACCGCACTAAATTGTTTCGAGTAGAAATTTGTTGATGTCTGAGATAACGCTTGGCGGACAAAAATTTGGCACATGTTTAGTATATAAATTTTAGACCAAATTGTAGACTCATCAATTTTGAACTTAATCCTTTCAAAGAAACTCTGGCTGCTTGAGTACAAGCGAAATCGATAATTACAAAACGATAAAGAAAGAACTGGATAGAAAAAATTTGGTACACAGGTTTTAACATCTAAAATGTAGATTCTTTTCAAATTTAGAATCAAATCCATGAAGAGTTTGACTGTAGATTTGTACTTTCGCATACATGTAAACACAATGATTCAAACCAATGAAGTACGGTATATTATTTTGTGACAATTGTAGTTCCAAATTAAATTCTGGCTTCAATCGACTGGAAAAGTTGGGCATCACAAGATATTTTCAGTAAAAATGTTAGATTCTAGCTTTATATCTATGGTTCGCAGCTACTGTTCGCAAGTCCGTGAAGGCATTCATAGACTTATTCTAGGTCCAAAATTTTATGCAAGGATGGTTTCTAAGGAAAGAACCATAGAGTTGATATATAAATGGAGAAAACTATTCGCTTGTTTCTAGTCTAAACAAGTGTACGCAACTTGAGCCATGTGACTTGAGAGAAATCTGGCCTTTTCTGAAGCCATATCGTAAATCTTGGCATACTCAAAAACTGCCGCGCAACATTTTGCTTCCCGGCATTGGGTCCGCTCGGTTTTCATTTCTGGTTAAAATTTCTTAAATAATTTTTATATTATATATATATATATATATGTTCATTATTTGAAAACTAATCAAACTGGTTTCGAAAATAATATTTTCTTTTTTACATCAGTAGCCGAGTTTATTGATTTAAATTATGTTTACTTTTTTACTTTGGTTTTGCGCATTAATTAAAAGTGAGTATTTTTCTTCTTTAAGTAAACATTTTATTTCTTTTCTTTACCTAAAAACATCTTTTAATTTTACATTACATGTTCAAATGATTTTATCATTGTCTCATACAGATATAAAAAAACTTTTTATAATAAAAGCTGATTATAAAAGTGACCCAAGTCTTTTTTTTTCCTTGAATATTCTGAATAATATTTATTTTTGTATAAAAAATGAAAAAGATAATAATTAAAACTGTTAAATTATTTTGAAATAATTTAGAAAGAAAAAAAACACTAGCTCAGAACTAAACCCAGGTATCCTGAATGCTACGCCAGTGCCCTAACCACTACACTACTCGAGAGCTCGTTCGGGTAACCCATTATTAGTATATAAACTAATTTGTAAGTTTTAAGGTTGACTATTGAGTCTTAATATTTCTATTAATAAGCATTCTAAATGTATACTATCATTATACAAAATCTCATTCCGAACTCAGTTTTAAACTTCGTGCCTTTTCCTTGTTAATATCAGTTTTAAATATTTCGCTTCTGGTTTATACAGTTGGCGGTAACTTTGTTTGTAACTACCGCAGAAACAAAATTAAATCATTTTTGGAATCTTAATTGTGTTTATTTAATACAAAATAATAAGGAAATTCGAAATTTTTAAGAAAACGGTGATTTTAGGGTATGTGCATATCGCAAGTTATTAATAAATGTTAACATTCATACAAAATTTTTATCTGTAAAGATAGCATTTCTTTCCTTAATAGTTTATCTTTAGAATATCCACTAGTTTCTTTTTAGACTTTGATTAAAATTTATAAAAATATGCAATTACTGCTAGCACATTTATGAAATTTTATTATTAAACTTTTTCAATAAAACATACGTTTTAGTTTCAGTATTTCATTCACAATGATGATTTAATATCTTTCACGGTATAATAGGATTCGAATATTTATGGTAAAATAGAAACAACATATTGGAAATAATAAGGAACTTTATTTGCACTAAAATAAATACACAATTATTAATCGGTCAATAATGCTTATGTAAACTCTTGTATTGGCGAGAAAAAATTACGCCAAGCTTGCAGCCAAGCAGTTGCAACACATTCGAGATTAAAATAAAGCAAGTAATAAAATATAATGCAGTTACATCAGTTTAAATGAAGCTTAATAACAAATTAAATAAATTTAATATAATAACTAAACCAAACTATGAAATATTATTCAGTTTTAACACCAAAATCAGTGATTGATAGAGGTTACAAAATTTTAAATTGACTTAAAATGGCTATAAACAGAATATGTTTATTGTACATACCTGTGAAATGATACAGAACTATCCTTAGAAGCTTTTTCTTTGCATCCAATTGCTCAGCAATAGTTAACCATAGCTTAAATAAGTTTTAAAATCCAACAGTTAAAAGCGAGAAAAAGTCTGCCATTGAAATATAATGGGGAACGGAGAATGCGGTTACATTGAACACAAATTCTGTCCACAAGTCACGTGATTTTATCCTGTCCTACACCAAAGTAGGGTTGCACTCCTTCTATAAGTATCTCAGCTCTATGGAGTGAACCCTCTCTGGTTGAATTAGCGGAATGCATCAGAGTATCTGTGAAGTATTGAGTCATTTTGAGTAAACATTATTGACCATTTCTTTGCAAACACATGAATTTCATACCGTCGTCAATATATAGTAATTAAGCTTCTTTTTTCATGTTCTGGTTTTAAAAAATATTTTGTTAGCTATTTTTCATTAGTTTTACATAAAATATAACCATTATTTATTAATGTATAGTATAAATTTTGTATTTTCAGATTTCTAAATGATTCTGACACCAGCAAATAAAGTATACAACTTTAAAAATATATTTTTAAACAATTGAAACACTTTAGATGCCCTTTCTTCAATTAAACAAGAACTGTGAATTTTTAATTTTCTAAACATCAGCCAATTAGCTGTATGATGTATAAGAAAACTTAAACAAGCTCACATCAATAGATATTTTTTTTTAATTCTTTCACTTATTTCGAATGTTTTTACTAGATGCTGAGGTAATCGCAATCCCATTAAGTATTTAAGTGGCGAGTGGGGAGGAATGCTGTCAATCATGATACCAGATCGAATTATGCAAATTAAATAGATTCATTCTATTGATGCCCACTCTGCAGTTAGGGGAAAGAAGTTTACAAAGCCGATTTACAGGGATAATTCCATTATACAATTTCACCATGAATCATCGCTGATGCTGGGGTATACTTGCACTTGCGATAGATGCTACTCCGCAGATGCCAAGTTAGATTTGATGTTCCTTTTGCATTCATTTGCTTAGTGAATTATTGTTTAGCAATCCTTTGCAATCGATATTTATTATCAATTATTTTTGTTAAATTAGGTAATTTTATCAGAAATGAATTTCTTCCGTAAAAAGGGAAAATTTTGTTAATAATGAAGTCACTTATGCAAAAATAAAGAATTCTAATAATGAATGGATCATTTTTATAAAAATAGGAAATTTCATTAATAGTGAATCCTTTATACCGACATGGAGAATTTTGTTAACAATTAATCACTTTTTAGAAGTAGATATTTTATTAACAGTTTCTTTTTGTAAAAGTAGGAATTTTGTTCGTGATGAATTACTTTTGTGAAAGACATTTTTGCCAAATAATGAATTACTTTTGTCAAGACAAAATTTTTGTTAATAATGAAGTTTGAAAGGGTAGAATTTTTTGTTAATAATAAATCCTTCCCGTGATAGTAGAGATTTACTAATAGCAAATCTCTCTTATAAGAACAGAAAATTATAATAAAGAAAACGCTTTTGTGTGATTAGTGAACTTAAATAAATGTGAATCCTTTTTGTAAAAATATATTCTTTCCCTTTTGTATATTCTTTGAAAATTAAATATACCAATATTAACAAATATTGAATCTCTTTGATTAGTGAAATATCAATTTGTTGAAGGATAAAACTAATATTTTGCTTTGACTGGACGCGAATAGGTCGAATTGCCTATTTTGAATTCATTCCAAAAACATAATAATTTAAGGGGTGAAAATTATGACTGAGTGGTGAGAATTCTCTCTCAAAATTCTGAATGACGTGAGAAATTATTCACGGTGAATATGATAATGATTCTTTACACTCAAATCTGAATCTAAGAAAGTCAAACCATACTTAAGAGATTTATTCACACGAATATATCTGAATTTATAATTCTGTTAATATCTGGTAAACCATTATGTCTAGAAGAAACAAAAACAAATTGTAAATCTTGATGATTATCAGTTTTGCATTCATAGTTGAATGCTACATGCTAATAATTATCTGCTTCATATTGAGGAAAATCAATTTAAAATTATTGCCGCTGCGTATGTTAATTATTACCTTTTCCTAAAAATCATACACACATTACAAAAAAAGTTTTTGCTTTGAAAAATCCCCCCCAACCTAATCGGACACCTTAATTGGCAAATAATTTTATGATTCAGTCTAATTTGTGTGTTTAATTTAATGATTATTTTTATTACAGATTATAATGATTATTATGTCTACAGATTATAATCAAAATTTTGCTAATTCTTTTTATCAGATTCTTTTTATTTAACATTACGATTTAAAACCACTAAACCAACAGAGAATTAATACATTTCTTGCCCAAATCAATACCAGATCTCTCACACTTGTAGGACATTAATCGTTAGCAAAATTTCGTAACTTGTGAATGAATTCTCTCCAAAGAGTTCCTTCTAATAACATCTGCAAGCGATGGGGGCTCGCCGGCTCCGCTATTTCCACGGATGCAAACAAAGACAAACTGCTGGGTCTGCCTCTAACGGATAGTCCCCATAACCTCAAGGCTGCGACTTCTTTCTGGAAACTTCTCTCTCTCAGTAGGAGGGAGGAGGAAATCTTCCGCAATGCTTTCTGAACTTCTATTCGAGCAGTCCATCAAGATTTTAATGTAGCAGAAAAGCTCGAGCTCCGTTAACTTCGACCGCGGGGTCATTACGCAACTCTTTGACCCTCAGGGCAGAAGGAGATTATGTCCACTCGGATGGGCAAGGTCCTTCTTCATCTGTTCTCGCATGACCGCTCGCTCGCCGACAACATTTTACAGAAACAATGAGACGTCCGATTTTTAGGGGGGAGGAGAACTATGCTAAGTCTCTTTCCTGCACAAATACAAAAGTTGAATCCTTTGGATCACTTGTGGGGCTAGAGTTTGTCAAAAGGAGTGAACTGTTGCGAATGGTTGGGTTTGTCATGTGTTCCAAAAAGCATTCTTCTTGTTAATATGCGTAAATCCGAACAAATAATCAATTTTGCCAGAAAAGTTTCTATTTTTATATATCAATAAAGTAATACGAGTTCATAATTGAAAGATAATTTGAACTCTTTGCACTCGAAAAAAAGAATTAATAGTTTTTATTGCTAAGAAAGATATGTATAATTGTTCTAAGTTGAATTTCCCAGAAAAATTAATCTACATATTCTTACCATTCTGAAAGTATTTGTAGCAATAAAAACTAAAAAGATAAATGAAATGTCAGAACGATGTCCTGTCTTAAATGGTGTTCGAGAGGTGACAGAGTGCAAAGGTTAAATTCACAGAATTAACTCAATCCTATAAACGGTATAAATTCATCTTCCCTACGAGTAGAAACTACTGTTCAAGAATACAATCGTGAAACGAAGAAATTGTATACATTTTTTTAAGCAACATATCGAATGATTTTTTACGTTTCTTTTTATGTTTATGCTTTCTTTATGTTTAATAAATTCCTCAAGTTTAATTTACAATGTTACGATGCTTTTACAGTTATGAAATTAAAATTCATCCATCAATATACTTAATCGCATACTTTTTGCTAGTGATAAAATATAAAATTTAAAAAATTCTTTTTTTGGACATTAATTCAGAAATAAGATTTTCACTTCTGCTTTTATTTTGTAGTACGTACACTTTTAATTTGTGCTCATAATAATTTATTGCAACTGATTCAAATAAATTCATATTTTTAAGTCGTAACAAAGAAGCAGAAATTTTTACAAATACATTCCATATTAATCATTGAATAGTCAAAAAAGTCAATCAAGGATATCAAGTTGGTCGCAAAAGGCCCCTAGTATAAAATAAAGCGCTGAAATGTTTTGTCGAATATTTAGTCTCATTATGATTATTCTTTTTAAGTGTTTAGAATTTCGCATCATTTAGCAATAATCAATTTCCGAATGCAATCGAAACCATTCTGATATGAAGTAATTTCGAAATTCCAGAGAATTGTCCAAGCTTCAGACGGTTGAAAATGTCTCCAGAAATTTCAACAATTGCCTTTTAAAAGAGGATTCTAATATCACTACCGTTAAAGAGGGTTGGCATCAATAGTCAAAATCTAAATGGTAGATAATAAATATCCACACAAGATGGTCCAACATTTCTATAAACGGATCTCTAAAAGAGCCATTGTAGATAATGAAAATTTATAAAGGCGATTGTCGGGATACGAAGAGCTTCCCTTTAGTGTAGCCATCAAGTCTCTGCTTTTGCAGATGGAACTTTTATGCATCTAAAATCCTGATTTAAGATCTTCCACTCGAGCTTTTTCAGTGATATTTTTATTTGAATTTTAAGGGAGAGGAGGGAAAAAAAGTTCAAGTTCATGAGTAGAGGATTTAAATTCTCCACCGCAGCTTTATCCCACAATTTATTGGTACTCTTCGGGGGGTGTTGGAGTATTTAAGCTGAAATATCATCCGGTCGACCCAAGTTCCCTTTTTTCTTTTGCTTTTCTAGATATTTTTCTTTGGCAGCTTCAACTAATGTAAGAGTTTCTGGTGGGAATAGGATATTTCATATGGCTGTTGCGTATGATAAGGTGTAGTGGGTTTTCCTGTTCACTTATATTTTTATAATACTTCGTTGTTAAAATGTAAAAATTTTAGAAGCAATTTTTTTTATGATTTGAATACGAAAGAGATAGTACCGTATATGATTATTTTATCATCATTGAGTTTTTAACCATCATTCAGTAGGGAATTTTGGTTAGGAGTCTCAAAAATTTTATTTGCAACTAATATTTTTAAAAAATTTTCGCAACATTTTATAGCGATCTTATAACTTTAAACGAGCAATTCTTGTTATATAAAAATTTATTTCGTGTATCTCGGAAATGGCTCTAACGATTTGGATCAAGTTCTATATTTAGTTAAGGTTTGGCTTTTTAAGTTCTATCTATATAGGTACCTTGCCTGATAAAAACTCTATTTTACACACCACAAAAACCTTTTTATGACTAACTATTAGAACCTTCTTCTATCTGTCTTTCATGTTGATAATGTCATATAGCGCCGGCTCATAGATTTTTGTGGTACTTGTATTGTTGCCATAAGAAGATAACCTATTGATACATCAAAATTTTGTGAGATGGCTCTATATGATATTATCCGAATACCAGTACCTTCAGCTCACATCCAATAGCAACAATGCAATCATTGTGTTAAACGAATAACATATTAAGCTAAGTGCATTCATGATTTTGGTATTTAAATTACCAGATCGTATGTAGATAAAATTGAAAAATATTAATATGTAATCAGTACACGATTCCTATTTAAATATTTTCTCCGAAAAATCCGATTTTACAAAAAAAAGAACTGCCTCCCAAAACTATTAAGCAGATATTACTTTATAAAGTTAGCAGTCGTTAATTTAAAATTGTGAAAAATTTGACATTTTTATCAATTTTTTTTCTAAGTCTAAATTAATAAATATATACTTAGAAATTAATAAATATTTTTGAAAATATTTCTACAGATATTTAGTGCTTGTTCGATTATTGCATTGTTTCCCTTTCTTAAATAATTGAAGTTTTCTTGCTTAAAGTTGATAGTAATTTTAGAACTAGATCAGATATATTACCTGCATCATAATGAATTTGGTGAAATCGTCACGATGACGGAAAATAGAATGGGAAACAATACATTTATGTTGCAAATTTGTTCCAAAGATTTGCTTCTAAAACTTTCTTATTCAGTTTAAACATTGAAAAAATCCCTTAATACATTTATGGATTAACTATAGTCAACTTTTATTTCATTTTGCAACCCCCAGGAGGATCAGATAAACTTTTACTCTAGTCAGCTTATAGGTTTTATCCCACCAGCCACAGATTTTAAGATAACAGTATATCAATTTTAAAAAATAACACAATCAGTTAGTACGTCCCACTTAAAA
Source organism: Argiope aurantia (assembly GCA_026543865.1). Taxonomy (NCBI): domain Eukaryota; kingdom Metazoa; phylum Arthropoda; class Arachnida; order Araneae; family Araneidae; genus Argiope; species Argiope aurantia. Next base: position 46,902 of record JAPMOR010115550.1, on the reverse strand, counting down.
GCAAATCAAGGGGTACTTTTATTAATACAGTCACAGCTTAATTCATTGCATGCGTATTGTTAAAAAAATTAATCCCTACTGCATTTTACAATAAATTAAACTGATATATCCGATTTTTTTAATGGCAGGGAAATAATTTTTTTAACCGCACAATCCTATCGTAATGCGTAGATAGTCATGTTGCCGAAGCCTCACTGAAAAATACACTCGGTCCGTACAACATCTGTGAATTATTTTAAATGAATTCAAATTATGAATCCCTCTAAGTTGATTTAAGCCATCGAACGCGTTAAGACACTTTTTTGCCATAGTCGAGGATTAAAAATACGTAGTTATTTTTTTATGGCGTTCCACCTACGTGTGGACTGCTTGTAAGGGTTCGCTCCTATGTACCATTCTGTGATTCACCGTAAAAGCTATGGCCCTGCCGAAACTGGCGTGTAATAAGCGACATGTGTGTTATGCCAAGCCTCCAATTTCAGGTGAGAAATGTGACCCTCTGTTGCATCAGCCGCCCCAGGGGTGAGGAGGGCAGCTGTTGTTTCTCCCACCCCCGGGGATAGAAAGGGGAAATACAACGCGAAGGGAGGAGAGTCCATAATGAGAAATACTGAGAGTGAGGGGGGTGGTTTGACACGGTAGGTAATGAGAAACGTATTAATTGTGGTGCCCAAGGGCCTTCTCTAAGTGAAGAGTTTTTACTGTCCATTCTGTCGTTCGATTTTGGAGGAGTAAGAAATGGGGTGGTCCAATAGATGATGGGGAGGAAATATGACCAGATGCTGCCACTTGGGAGGGGGTTGTGTGCAACACCTTTATTCCACTGCCTTCAAGGGTACGTCCCTGATTGCAATATCCCTTAGTTTGTGATAGAAATTTTTGTAAATAATATATTTTGAAAAAGATGGAATGTATGGAATAACACAAGACATTCATATATATATATTTTGCAGACCTTTATACTTCTTTAAAAGACCACTTTTTTAATAATGGTATATTAAAATATTTTGGGGTATGAGATCAATTTAAAACGTAAAACTTAGACATAATTAATTTGATTTGTTAATTGGTTTGGTTAATTAACAAATTAAGGCATTTCGTTATGGTATGAGATGTGAAAATAAATCAAGAGTTTTTCTTCATCAAAAAGTTTGATTGCAAAGACAACCTACAAACTGTATACATAAACGAATGCATGGATGGTAAGTATACTTACCATGACCTTAGGAAAAATTAAAATAGTTTCTAAAAAATTTCCATTTTTAGTTGTATAAAAATGTGACGATTTTTATGGTTATTTTATGAGAGGCACAAAAATGATCATTTAAGGAAATTCTTTATAAGTAGTTGTTACTTTTTTAAAATCGACCTTTCAGATATTTCGCAGTTTTGTTTTTTACTTATAAATTTAATGTTTCTTTTAATTATTTTCTAAGTTCCCTGTTTCAGACTTTGAGCACAAAATACAAAAGAATGTGAAAGAAAACTGATTATGACTTGCTAACCACAAAACCGTTTCTTAAGAAATTAAGAAAAAAGAAATTATGATAAAACATTATCAGCTGCTTTCATGAACTAGCTATTCATCCACCGTATTCATTGTTAGGCATCACACAAGCTTTGATGAATTGTATCTCATCATAAAAAAAGAAAGTGCTATTTTAAATAATTGTTCAATAAAAATGGAACATTGTGACTGGTTAACTATATTTGCAAAATATTGTAATTAATTGGTAAAATTGGTTCCTTTGTTGACCCTGGAAGCACCATCAAAGTTTTATTTTACAATATTTCTCAAAAATGACAGGAGGCGGGGGGGGGGAGCCTTAGATTTGTATTAAAAATATTTTTGTCAAATTCTCTATTCGTTTACAAATGCCACATTGTGGGAACAAGCAATCATTGATGACATGGGGTAAAAGGCTTTGCATGAAATAAAAATTGGCAAAATTGGTGTAATGGTTGAGGTCAGAATGACTCCATCATGGATGTTTTATTTCTTCTAAAATGGAAACGGAGGACAGGGGAGCACTGATAACATATCTGTGGGACGTAAGCTTTTCCATGAATAAAAGTTGGCAAAATTGGTGAGAAGGAAGGCGTTTTTGGTGATGATGATAGTGTGTGTGTGTGTGTGTGTGTGTGCGCGTGTGCGTGTGCGTGTGCGTGTGCGTGCAGACCTTGATTTCTCATATATAATCATTTTAGAAACCTTTGACATAGTTGGGGCAGGAAAATTGTCTATTTATTTATTTTCCTTGATTATTTTTATATAGCTTTCTTTCCAACCAATTATAATTCTTTTATTTTGCTATTACAAATAAAGCCTGATATCGAAATTTTCAGCGGTTGCCTAGAAGCAAATTGCAAATATTTTTATTATGTTATATCATACAGATAATCTCAATATAATTAATCACTGAGAAGCCATTATTAATCAGTAAATTGCAGAATTTACTTTTAATAGTCCCTCATGAGGTGAGTAATCCAACTCAAACGATGACACGTATACACATCGAACACCATATAAAGGATGCATAATAAATTTTGCTCAAAAAATTATAGTAAAATGAATAAGATTTCCTTTTTATTAAATAAAAAAATTACACATTGGCTACACCAAAATGACGATTTGAATTAACATATGTACACATCAAACGCAGTTAACTGGTTAAAAGTGCGCATATCATCTTGTGGTAAAAAAAAAAGATTAATTAGGCTTATTTTTTTTTAATCCGAAATATTTTCTTCTCAAGAAAGTATAGAAATTGAACCCACCCTTCTATAAGAACATGCAATCTGATCGAATAAGAACATAAAAACAACTTTCACATTTATATCCATGTAAATAGCTTTTATATCTAAAATTTTTCAATATATATTGTTTTACAGTCAAAATATTTCGTTTCAAATAAAATCTAAAATCCAACTCTTTGCACCATTAACAAATATCTTTTGCTCCACAAGTTCCAAATGCCATAAGCATTTAGCGCCCACTTCTACAACAAGATCTCAAGATTCCTTAATCAGATATGTCCAAAGCACATCTCACTTCTTTTATTTTTCCCTTTTCCTTGCCCATCTCATGACAAAACAACGCCACTGAGCAATAGCTCCCACGTCTTCCGATTTTGGATAAGCCCAACTTCAAGCATAACCATTGAGTAGAACAGATTGCTAAAAGATTCCAGCCTAAATCGTCCTTCCTTTTTGGTATTTTTTATATAGGTTTTTGTGCTTTTTTTATACAAGCTGAAGCTCCGTCGTTATGGGCCAGCCTTCTGCCCGTCTTTCTTATCGTCAAAGTAATGTTAACTTAAAAATCTCCAGAGGTTCGAGTTTATGGGAAGGCTGGATCTGGAGCGTTATACCTTTTCCAATTTGTCAGCGGGTTTGGAAATGTGCTGGTTATGCGTTCTATCGCGCGCTATAGCCTCCCAGTTTATCCCATGTCCAGATTTCCCGTAATCGTTCGGATACTGAGATGGGGGATAGGGGTGATTCAGGGGTTTTCTCTAAAGTGAATTCTTGTTTAGTATAGAACATTTTTTTTTCAATTGTGGAATGAGTAGAAAAACTATTTGGAATCTCAAAAATTATCAACATTAGAAAGCTAAAATTGATGAATACAACCGTTTTGATTTAAAGAATTTCATTAAATTTATCAACATTTAAAAAACTAAAATTGATAAATGCAACAGTTCTGAATCAAAGAATTTCATTAAA
>JAPMOR010115550.1:21601-43166 GCA_026543865.1 Argiope aurantia | reverse complement strand
CATTAAATTATCAACATTAGAAAGCTAAGATTGATAAATACAACCGTTCTGATTTTAAGAATTTCATTAAATTTATCAACATTTAAAAACAAACTGATAAATACAACCGTTCTAATTGAAAGAATTTCATTCAATTTATCAGCATTAAAAAACTAAAATTGATAAATAAAACAGTTCTGATTTTTAAAAAATTCATTAAATAATCTAAATTACTTTGTTTATTTTCTTTCGATGTATTATTAATTAATCTTTCATTTTACACAAACACAGGAAAATGGTTTTTAGGGATAATTTTAAGGTGAAATGGACCCGGATTTTTTTTAAATTTTTTTTAATTATTATTATTCTGCCAATTGGAGCGTTTTCCCCGAAACTTTCTCGAATGCTCTCCACTTCTTACCCCCCCCCCCCACCTCCAACATGAAATTGTAATTCTTGGATAAGGCCATGACATTGGCAAACAATACTTAATACAATTCTTGGCGGGAATCTAACAGTTTAGCTTAATCTAACGGGTGAATATGTAATTTGGATATCTTTTCTCGACCTTTTGAAACCAAAATTCATAAATAACTATAGTCGTAATCACAAAATCACTTATTACATTCAAGAGACATTGCACTTATGCATAAAGCCCAGACCAGCAGATGGTTAACCTTTTTACATTTGATTCAAAATTTGATAAGAATCTGTAGTTTAGAGGCTTAACCTATGTACTAAATTTTATCTATGTAACTCTTTACATTTTGCTGTTATCAAGCTGATTTTTACTCGAATTTCTAGCCATTCAGATTCCTTCTGAACGGATTTACTTCGAAGTTTGAAAGAAATCTATAAATTTGGTCTAATACCGAATTTCAAGATTATTTTAACCATTCTACTCTTAAACAAAATTTCATTCGCTTTGATTGAAGGGTTTTTACGTAATCATGTTCATATACAGCCAATCATAAATGAAAAGTGTGTTTTTTGAACTCAGGGAGATCTGAGATGAGATTTGTCAAAATTTCGTGTGCTCATTTTTTTGACAATTTCAATATTTTCTTTACACCTCTTATATGAAAAATTTAAAATGGATTTTAAGAAGCTTTTAATCTATGATAGCATAATGTAAATGTTAAAAGAATCCCCACCAGTTTCTGAATTGACTTTAATAAATGGTTCTATCCAAATTTGAGGAATTTATTTTATATTGCAACAGTTTTTCTTCTTATATAGAAGCTGACAGAATTGTTTTATAAATAAATTGTTTTAAGAATTCTAAAAAGTATAAATTTTTAGCCAAAATCTATACTTTTCTTTATGCTTAACAAGTGCATGGATGAGGTTATTCAGGAAATAAGGGAAAGAAAACATGTTCTTCCATGAATCAAACATTTTTGCTTGCCATCGATAAAGTTTCAATCTTTTAATATCTTCTTGATCAGTCTTTTTAAAAAATTTTATCCAAGTTTTGATCCAAAATAAGTAAGATGACAATTTTATTTACATTAACATAATATTAAAAATGCTAAAAAGTTTTTTTTTAAACACAAATGGTTTTATTTATTGTGTTTATTATTTATTTTTCTTAGTGTTTTTATTTTAATCTGTACACTAAATAATAATGTCCTAAAAATATAACGAAGAAATTTGGATTCACAAAGTGCAATTCGTTGCTTTATGGGGTCATTTATTTATTTTTAAAATCAGAATAATAGAAAACGATCAGAGGAGACTTTTTAATGATATTTTGTGATTTCCTGATAAAATAAGTTGACTTTAATTCAACATTTTTTATGTTCATTTCATGAAATAGCCGAGTTTCTAGATTATTGAGTAAGCAAGTCATATAGTATCCGATTCCCCGATCAAAACAAGTGTCCACCGTCATTACTGTTGATGTATAACTTTAAATTAACTCCGATGAATTCTTTCTTGTGCTGAAACTTCCTTTTGTTTTTATATTTATATTATAATACCATTAAACTTGACATTTTTTTATGAATCTTGCTTATTTAATTTAATATGTAAATTTTATATATTGAGCCGTAATTCTTAAATAATAACCAAATAAATTTTAAAATTCTAAAATTCTTGGAAAACTGCCCATCCTATAAATTTATTTTTAAAGTACAACAACAGTTACATTTATCTTTTTTCTAACTACCTTCGTTCATCTAATTAATTAAAATTTTGTAAGATAAATTTTTTTTATCAGAATCAATATTAGTTCCTTCTTCGCAATTTAAATGTCTAACTAAAATTATTAGGTTTCAAACTTTTGCTTGACAGACTGTATTTATTATACTTTTTTGTATTAAACTACTCGATATTTAAATAAAAGTTGAAGCAGTTACATTTGCTCAAATACCTGGACGCACTCAGAAATATTGTGAATACCCTATGTTTAATAAAAAAAAGCAATTCAATAAAAAGTGATAAAAGTATTGCAGCTTATTTTCCTGTGTACTAATCAGAATAGATAGTAGAATTTCATTTACAACTATCTATATTATTATCTACCTATATTTTACTATTACTATCAAATGCATGCTATTTTTCAGACATTGTGGGTGGAATATTTGGAATTTCATCTGTTTGATTAAAAAAAAAGTGATATTCAAACCTAATAAATAATGAAGTATTGAATGCACTAAATCATATTGACATTTATTTTATTACATTTTATAGCCATGTATATTACTTTTAAATAATGGCTCAACATAATTCTATTAATGTTAAAACTTGTCTATTATTTTTTGGTACAATCAAACGTTTGTAACCATATTGAAATAAAATATTACACGTTAATTAATCAAAATTATTATATGTTAAATGAAATAAATGAATGTATTAGGAATGTATAAATGAATGTATCATTTGATATTAACAAATGATACCAATAATGGATTCATTTTATTCAAAAACGTGGAAAATCTATTCTTCTCGATTTATAAACAGTTATATCTTTATTCGATTATTTTAAGATTCTTTACAATCATCATTTTAGATATTTCAAATGGTAGTGAAAAAATATTCACAACAAAATTTTTTAACCAGTTTTTATTAATGCGGACATGAAATTTCAAATATTTTTATATGCAATTAATCGATATACCTAACTTTGCTCGGTATAAAAAATCCTTTTATGCATTTTTCGTGTAACTATTTTATATAAATTGATATAATAAACAAATTCTTCTAACAAAAAACGCTTCAGATGATAAAATTTCGATTGAACCAGACGACTTTTAAAAGCCGCTGATATTTAATTTTCTTTTACTAGGTTTAAGAATCTATTACTAACCATATCACTACTCACCGTATCAATATAATGAAATTGCCAGAAGATATATATTATTCAGCCAGAATTTATAATTGTTGTAGAATAATTCAATGCCTTAAAGTTGCCTAACAAAGAAATACATATAATTTTCCTTATTTCAAAATCATCCGAGTTAATTTTTTTTTAAAAATTGTAGCAATTACAGGAAAAATTGAAAAGTTGAATTGGTATCGTTTAAAATGTAAAAGTTCGAATTTTAAGACTATGTAAACCTATTTTTTTTTCTGAAATAATTTTCTCTAAAGTTATTACGGAGAATACGAAAATTTTTTGGTTAATTTCTCATAGCGAACAAAATCTATTTCATTTGATTGTACTAAAGACACTTTTCCTGCCTACGTTAAAGCAATTGCTTTACACAAGTTTTCAGATATCTTGAAATCAAACTTTAAAATAAAAACATATCAAAAATATGTTTTAAAATAGAAAAAAATTAAGAAGATAATGATAGAGTAGTTCCAAGTCCTAAGTTGTCCAACTAAAGAGTACCTACATATTTCCTTATTGAAATAGTCTGTGATATATTTTTAAAAAATGAATGACGATTGAAGAAAAAATTGCACAGAAATGAATTTGGTATAATTGAAAATGTAAAAATTTGAATTTTAAGAAATTTGCAAAATTATTTTTGGGGGGAATAATTTCCTCTTATTACTGTATAAAACGACAAAATTTTTGTTCATTTTGTTCATTTCAAATTCATTGAATGTTTAATTAAATTTTTGTACTTTGAAAAGTAGCTAGTATATTTTTTATTGTGTTTTAAATAATAACTGCGCAATGTTTGTGATAAATTTCTCAATGTAATTATAACATGGAAAAGCACAGTTATTTATTTCTAGAAATTCATTAGCAAAAATTTTTTGAAATCGTAAACTATTTTACAAAATACCTAAAAATATAAAAGCAAATATATACATTCATTTATCTTTTTTTAACAACTGAAATTTATTTTTCATCAATTATATTATATCAATTCTAAAATTTATATTAAAATATAAAAAATATTAAAAATATTAAATTACGAATGAGTGAGATATCGTGCATCATTGTACTGATTTCCATCATAATTTAATTTCCAGATTCATATTGAAAAATCTTTAGATAAAATAATGTAAGTCAAAATTATATTCTCCATTAGATATTATCTAAATATTTCACAAAACCAGGCTTAAAATTAGTCAGCAATATTCTACACCCCTCACTTCCTTCAATTTGTTAACGATCCCTCCGGATGAACGTCCTACAGGCATATAGACGCAAAGAAAAACGTCTCACAAAAAAACTGCCCAAATGTATAAAAAAAGGACGGGAAAAAAACGTAAATCTGCAAAAGAAATCTGTTGAATCACCCCCTGGCCAAAGAGAAAAGATGGAAGAGAAGTACTAAAAAAGGACAAGGAGAGAGAAAAGAGATGTACAGTGCTCCTGGTTTAAAACAAAGCATAAAAGTACACCCCCTCCCCCCGTCAAACAAATAAGTACACAGTTAGTGCAGCAAGAATAAGTTGCTGGCTTCAACGACGGTGATCAGAGCTCTTCCAGATGAACAGCTTCATATTAAGTCCGATTCCCTGGGGCCCTCTTGCGGTTGGGCCCGGGCCGAACGCGCAGATGGGGAGGCTGAACAATCCTCCCTATAACGACGGATCATCTTCTACTTGTTTTTTTGCCTACCTCGGTTGAGGATGAGAGAGTTCTGATTATAGAGAGATTGGGGAACTGTGTCTCGTGCAGAGCTGTTGTGTTAAAGGGAAGGGTGATTTGTATGGAAATTTTGTCTCGCAGTATAATTGTTTGGGGATAGCAATGGTGCAGCTTAGCTTTCTCCAATATACTGTAAAATTTTGTTTCTTGTTGTAATAACTTTTAAGAAAATGAAGTACGCAGTAATAAAATAAAAAAAATATTTATCGATTCTTCATATTGTCTTTAACTTTCTCATATACGTAGCATAAAGAAAATATAGTAGTAATCGAAAAATTCGAACTCGAAATTTTCACAAATCTCCACATTTCAAATCTCCTGAAGTTCGAAAAACACATTTTTGGAAAATATCCTATCTGTGGAATGTCCGTAATGTTTGGGAAATGTCTATCTGTGACAAGGATAACTCAAAAACGCTTTGAAATAGACTGTTGAAATCTGATATAAGGTCTTTACACCAAATTTGCAGCTTTTTATCAATGTTGAGTAAAATCTATTCAACAAAAGTCTGTTTGTCAGGCTCTTCGATAACACGATAATTACAAAACGAAGAGAGCTAAATAGATAAGATTTTATACACAGATTTAACATCTTTATTATAAACATCTATCAAATTTTGAGCCAACTCCAACTACAGGTTGAATGTCTGTACTTTCAAAAATATTTAAAGGTCATAGTTCAAAAACGCAATGACTACAATATATCAAATTTGATTTGGACATTTATGATTACAAATGCAGTCTTGTGTCGAATTTTTGTTTCAGTCAGATGTGAAAAGGTCTCTTAAACACAAATTTGATATTTAGATACTATTAATACATGCCTGGGAATAATCGTCAAATAAATCGCCAAGGATCCCAAGATAGATTCAGTAAAGGTGCTAAATTCACTCCAAAAGTTAATAATTCGTAACTATTGTACGCCAATGTCATGTAAGTTTATGGCATGACAAGTTTTATGTATAGTAATTTTCAAATAGATGAATAACGAACTACTGTATAAAAAGAGTACATAGTCTGTAGTTTATTTCTTTCAAATAAATAAAAATTTCCATGTACGCCTTTCAAAATATTTACCGTGACAAAATAAAGTACTCATTGAATAAATAATGCCATTTGTGGCCAACAATAATATGGAAAGGCTCATTTCTGATTGATAAAAGGTAACTTCATTACAAAATAAATAAAAGTATGTATTTTCAATTTAAATCTTTATTAAAAATTTAAAATATCTTGACCGTGACAAAATTCAATATTTTATAGGTGATTCAAAATATTGACTAGTGACTTGTAGTATAAGATGGAAAAATTAGACTTTGTACTACTATGACCAAAACGTACCCGGAATGGAGCATTAAATAAAATGTATCATTTTATTGTTCAAAATTTATTGAATCTCCTTCCAAGTAATCTCCTCTGATACATCTACCAACGTTTTTCCTCAACAACAACAACGTTTGTTAAAAACACGCTTTAAAGTCGTTAATGTGAAAATCTTCAGAACTCGTAGATAATTTCCTTTTAATGAATTAATTAACTAAGAACGGTGTCAATAAAGATGCAATTTCAACAATTGAAATAATAAAAAAAATCCGGCGGTGCTAAATCAGATGAATACAGAGTTTTTGAAGCCTTAAAATTTGAATATATGGTTAAAAGCTTCCAAATAATAATTCACTGTGATAAAGCGAATGATCATGTTACAAAAGTGCTCACGAGTTTTCTCGTCACATTCTTAAAGAATTTTCAACAAAGTATGTAAAACACTCATATAGTAATTTTAATTATTGTTTGGCCAGTCAATAGGAATTCATACTGCACAACAATCAAAGGAAACAGTCAACATTACCGAGGTTCCTGAACGACTTAGACTGTTGTTGTTGTTGTTGTTTTAAATCTTCACTTCTCAAGTGTCATTTACTTTATTGTTGACTGTTTCTATAACAAAAGCATATACCCAAATTTCATCACCAGTAACTTAAGATTGGAATTGACTTCAAAAAGCCTCTCTCGAACCAAGAAACATGTTATTTTTGGAACAACTTGTGAACAGAAATTTGAGAAACGACGAATCACAACCCTAAAAGATTTTTTTTAAAAATTGGGTGACATGAATCAAGTGATATAGGAGCCTTTTCATTTACGTCCAATGACGATCAACAAAAGTCAATTCTCTGACTTTATTGATTCTTGATCATTAATCGAAGTAGATGATCTACCAGATCACGGATCATCTTCGATGGATTCTCTAACATAGTCAATTTTTTTTATAAATAAAACACCGTTGTTTTAAATAAAAATGCGTCTTTACAGCTTTTTACAATATTTCTGTTTTTACAGAAGAAATTTCATTCCAAATCAAAATTTAATGCAGCTTTTTTATAACAACAACATTTTGCCTTTTCGGAAAACCAATAGAATGGAAATTCTTATCTCATTTAAAAGAAATTTATTTTCAGACGGTAAAATGAAACAAATCCCGGACTGTTGCCAGCTGTTTTATAAAAAAAGTAAAAGCTAACAAACGATATTTACTATAGGTGTATTTTAAAATAAACATTACGAATACATTTTGATTACAGTAATATACTTGATATTAACTATTAAAACTGTATCATTTTATTATTTCTTCCATTTCTTTATTTTTGTATCAATCTTTTTTTGCTTCCGATAAAAAATTTTGAATTTATTGACTGTGACATGTTTCTATATTTTTCAGCTAAACATGAACAAATATTTAAATATTTTATGGGATTATATGACTATAAATCTTTAATTATTTGAATAAATATATTAACTGACATTTTTTTATTTTAATAACAGATCCAACAACTTAGCTGGGAATATCGGAAGAATTTACAATTTAAGTAGGGAAATACTGAAAAATTACAGCAAAACAAAAGCACTGATACTATTGAATCTAGGCATACTAAGACCACGTTTGGTATCGCGTATTATAATTCATTCATTTTAAAATACATTTTCTAAACTATGACTTGTTATTAGTATTTGTTTAACTTCATATATTCCATCCCAAAATTTTAAAATAAGATTTTAAAATAGAAAGTAAAGATTATACACAAACTATAGAAGAAGAAAAGAGAACTTATTGCATGCTTTTCCTATTTAAAGTTTGCAAGCTTTTATAAATATTGACAATTTTCTACCATATCAAGTCAGAATTTGTTATTCTAAGATAAAGTATGAAATATTTCTATGATTTTGTTTAAATCAGCAAAAAAATATTACCGTAAAAAACAGCAACATAAGATAGTGAATATCAGTAAAATATACTTTACATTTTTCAACTTCATAGCCTTTCAGCTAGTTCAAAAATTCCGTTATCTTTAAATATTGCATATCCTTTTGCATATCTTGTATATATCGTTGTACACAGCCAAATATCTAATGCCTAAAACAATAAAAACAAACGATCATCACTACGTATCTGACTCTTCCACAAAAATGTACTTTAAGCCGTTTGCCATTACATCTTTTCACCATTTACTCATCCAGAGAACACAGCACATTATCATCCACAGCAAAACCTTCATTCTCTGCAAACGAAGGGGCTATTGGCAGGTCCTATATCGGATTTGAGAGGCGAAAAATCGGTTATTTGTCTCATTTATCAAAATTTCTAAAATACTTTTTAAGTGCAGGAAGTGTTGTCGAAAATTTGAGAGAAAGAAATACTTAACGGTTTTAATCGGGGTATAGCACCTAGCTGAGTTTGACGAGCACAAACATTTACTTTTTGGAAGACAAAACTGAAGAGAGACCAGAAGAGATAGCAGATGAATGAAAAAAAAAGTGCATTTCAAGTGATAAAGCGAAAATATAAACGAAGAGCTCTCTACACACACATCCAACGATAACATCGATTATCGATGGCATGGCAGATAAGTCTATCGTATCGGAAAACGGTGCAGAATATCGATTGATTCATCGCGTTTCTAGCCAGACTATAATTTAAAGTTATGGGCACTTATCTTATTCTCAACTCCGACTATCGTCTGCAGGTTTTGCTGCAAACGATAGATACTTTCAGCAGTGAAATATGTATGAGACTCGTCCGGTTGCCAGCTCTGTATGCAAAAGTTTCAAAATAAATAGAATTTCGGATAATCTGACACATCGTATACTTTTTTTGTTGGAGATTTATATTGTTTTTATGGAAGATAAATTTTTGAAATATATATTGATTAAGGAATATTATTTCCTACTTAGGCTAAATACATTGGATTAAAATTGGTTAATAATATCTGAATTTTTAGTGGAATATTTAGTTAACAGCTACACCTTTATCACTGCTTTGAAAAGCGAGGCAAAAACACAATTTAAATTAAAAATAAGAAGTTCGTTTTAAAAGAAAATACGTATTATTTCTTTTGAGACAATACATATGGAAAAACGTGCTTTGCAAAGATAGGAAAGAATTACATTAAAATAAGCAAGCGTTCATACATGTTTAGAGTTCTCAATAACCTTTCACAATTTCTTTTTTTAAGAGTCATCCATTTTTTTTTCTATTTACATTAATTTATCATTATATAAAAATGTGTTCGAATTACGTAGCATAAGAAAACTTTCGGTTCTTTACATTATATATGGCTAATAAAAAATACGTATAAAGCGAATTTTCGAGCTTCAAATTTTTTTTTTCAAATCATAATGTTTCCTATGGAATATTTATTACTAATTTTAGATTAACAAATATTTTATCAACATTTTCCAATTTTAAAAATCTAATCTGTAAACTAAGATACTTATTCCCCCACTTTATTAAGATTGGTATTTCTGGAAAATGGCACTGTACTTTTAATAAATAACAAAATTTTAAGAACATAGCTTCTTTTCTAAAGTGAACATTTGGTAAAATGTTATAAGAATAAAGTAAACAAATTACATGAAAATAAAAATATTTTATTGCAATATTTGCAAATTATTTTTAAATCGAATAGCTAGTTTTATACACTTTCCCAACATGTTTAAAATTTCTGTTTAAGTCATTATAAAAAAAAATTCTTCTACTTACAGATGAAAATAGATATTGAATCATCAATCCATCTAAAAAACTTATTAATGCACTAATATAAAAGAGAAACTCAAAGTTATTGATTCCAATTACTATGAATGAGAGCTATCGTTTATCAAACTCCAAAATGAAGCCTTTTGTTTTTGAAAATTTAACTTAATTCCGTAATTATTATATTTTATTAAAAATATTAAATAAAGAAAAACGATTTTAAACGAAATCACAATGGATTATTTTTAGATATGATGTCAAGCAAAAGTATCATGAATAAAATAAATATTTTGAATTTATTTACTCATATTAGAAATAATATGAGTAAAATAAAATTTTTAATCTGATTTAACCAATATTCTTAAAACTTGTTATTCAATCCATATAAAGTATAGTAAAATGAGCACATCATGTTAAAATAGTCTGAAAATAAATTTATGCAATTCAATCACAGTTAAAAAAAATTGATACTCTTTACTCCCTAAGAAGCAAGAGAAAATTCCATTAGAAATTAAATTTTAAATAAATTAATGGTAACAAATGCATAATTTTTCTGAATATCAAAATCCACGTTCATCTGTGTTATAGATATATATCTGCAGAAGTGCGAAATGCATAGATACATAATTTACAAACATAAGTAAAATGAAACAATTATTTTTAATAAAAAAATAATTACCATTGTCATTTCCAGAATTTCAACAGCATTATTTGCAAGAATTTATATTCGTAAGCGCTTCATATTAAAATTTAAATGCCGTACCTTTTTTTACTATCCAAAATACGCTTTTTTATAATAACTAAACGTTTAAATAACATGTTAAGCGCTTGAGTATAATAATTTTCTGATTGCAATTAATCATCATAGTATAAAGAATGTTTTTAACTTGATCTTTGAAATCGTGATATTTCCTGGGTCAAAATGTCTTGCTCTTCATGCAGATACTTTATTCCAGGATTATCTTAATCCATTCACCTCTCACAGTATTTAATGATGCTGCAGAAGAAAGTAACAAATAGTAGCAAGTAAACAGGTTACAAGTTTGCTATTACTGGAATATTCTAAAAAGCTATTGTATGTGTAGCAAAATTCAATGAATATAATGAAGTTTTATTTTAAAATTATATTCTTATATTTGCAGATTTTTCTTTTAAATCGTCGTTATGAATACGGTTAAAGTCGGAAAAATATGATTATAAGGTAAATAAAAAGTTGTTACAGAATAAACATAAGTTCCGACTTGCAAGAGTAAGATAATCGAGCAAAGCAAATTCAAAAGAAAACAAACGATATATTCCTATCTCATAAAAATAATCTCTCTTCGCCAAAAGTAAGAAACCGTAAACAAACAAGTAAAATGACGTCACTTCATATCATATAGAATGAGATTTCTCTTTTTTGAATCATATATTCATCAAAAGACGAAGTATATTATTGTTGTGAATAATTAAATTCTAAAATGTTAAATACTATCACCAGTATCAATATAAATTGTAGTTTCAAGTGTTATCATTCTACTTATCAATAATATTATGCTAATACCTTTCCACAATATAATGAATTAAACTATAATTTTATAATATCTGAAATTTTAAAAGTGAAGTTATTTTTATTCTATTTCATAAAAATATTATGTATATTAAAACTGTTCTACATAAGCAAGAAAAATGCAATGAAGTTTTAAAATGCCGTAAAATATGTAAACATTGATATGAAAATTCATGAAGAGAAAAACTGAAGACGAAGAAAATTATTTACATGTAGAGACATTTCAAACCACTCTCATTAGCAATTCGTTTCTTCCTATTTCTTTAAACTAATTCAGTTATCTTCTCCATATTATCTTCCCAAAACTGTTTTTTTTATCATAATAAAATGTTGAAAATAAACATTTATGAAAACTGTTGTAACGAAATTAATACAGTTTCACAGTAAAATTTCTTTTCTTTGTTTTGGCACCATAAGTGGAGAATCGTTATTATACATATAAAGATTAAATATGCATATACTATAATTCTATAATATACTTGTGATGGCCAGATTAGAAAACTCCAGTATAGAGGGCATTTCTTCCAGAATTCCGAGCAGTAATTTTTTTTAGCTCTAATCTATACCCTAGATAATATGTAAATTCGGCTGGCATAATAGTCGAGAAAATATATATATCGACATTTTCAGTGTCTGTTTTTTTTTAAATCATTTTGTTTCCTTTTTTTTACTTTTATACTTGATAAAATTTTTATATTTTATTTTTAATGGATAAAAATCCACCTCTCTCAAGCCTTTATAACATTTTTTTAAATAAATTACATAAATAATAAAATATACTATTTGTTATTAGATACATTCAATCTTTATTTAATAGTAAAAGTAAATATATTAATTTTGAAAAGCTAATGTTTTTCTTAATACAAAAAGTAGCAACAAAATTTCAGTTTACTGGAAATCGAGAAAAAAAAATTATATTGGCATTTTCATCGCATTTTTAACATTAAAGTATCAATGCGGCATCTCTTTTAGGCACATATCTTAATACAGGAAAACCATAAAAACTAATTTTGTTACTTCGATATTTATAACTTTTCTTGTTTTTTATGGCAAATTAATAGAATTAAATTTATTAAAATAATGGTCCAAAAAATTAAACTTCCCTTTGTCCTAAATTGTTCACACAAACTGCCAGTTACGATATAATACAGTCAATTGTAATTGAATAATTTTCAAAATATGTCGCAACAATTAAAATTATAAAATATATCATCCTTCTTGCAAAAAGAGTAAAGAAGTCACCTCAGAACACGAAGTAAGGTGATGTTAGATGTAATGCGCTTATCTTCTGTGACTCTTCGTTTTGTCCATTGTGGTGGTAGCATCGCATAAATTGAGCATATTCAATCTTTGATATTCAAGCTTTCCTTTAATTTTGCATTTTCAAATCTATCAATGAATTTATATTAGATTATTCACTACCCCCAATTAAATGTATGTGATATTTCCATATAAATTAATATTATTGGAAGTAAACCATATAATCACCAATTTCCTATGGCTCTCAAACTGTCAAAAGTTCCATTAGAAATCCAGACTAAATATGGAAACCTATTAAAGTCTAGATTGCAACACTTAATAGACATTGTCGATTTACAATTTAATGGAATACATTAGATTGCAAGGTCTTCTAAGAGACAACTGCGCACTTACATGCCAATAGATTGTAATTTGAATATTTTAGTGGCCAATCATAGAATAGATATCGATTAGAAATATAGATTTCCTGAAATATAAATACTACGATAGTTATTTCTATTCAATTTATAATTTATAGAAACTTATCAAACAGCATTTTAATGCATTTTTTTTTTAATAAAGCCATTTTTATCACTCAAATATCTTTAAAATAATTCAGATCCTTTACACTTCTGATATATTTTCAAATTTAAAAAATGAATATTTTAAACTTTTTTTAAATAGGCGAATAATGCCACTAAAATTACGATATGAAATTTAAATTATTGGTATTAGATTCTTTTTATAACAGCGAAACGAAAATTCTTCCTAAATTTATCGTATTCCCATGAAAAGATGTATTCGTTTGATTAAAAAACAGTTCTGTTGCATATTTGAAATTCTTTCAAAAAACCGTTCTGGTTTTTTTTTTTTTTTTTTTTTTTTTTTTTTCATTGCTAATTGAGCATATAATATATTTTATGTTTGGTCTTTAGAAATGCGAACTCGAAAGGAACTCCGTTTCAAATCAAAAGCGAGTTTGTTGCGCCATCTGTTGACGGAATATAGCATCTAATCGACAGACTTTCCTGAAGAAATCTTTTGCTTGTTAACAGAAACTTGTATAAGGGATCAAAAATAACTAATATAGCAATGATAATCATAAATCATTTTTCTATATAAAAATAAATTTAAAATTTAAAATCTAAATTACATAATTTGCTTTTTAAAAATTTTAATATTAAAATTCTTTTTTGTCTATATCCTTGCATAATGAATTATAGTATTTTCATTCCTCTTTAACATAAAACAATTAAATATCTTTTTATTTATTTATATTACCCTCAAAATGTATTCCTTTCTATAAATTTTATTTTATTGAAAATTTTCCTTTTTTCTAATTGTAGAAGATCATTAGGATAAAAAAACAAAAACATTCCTATTAAATTTTCTTTGAAAAAGAAAATATCGAAATATCAATACTCTTACGTTAATAAAATAAGTTGTTAATGATTTGTATTTGGATACAAATGATTTTTTTTTATTTAAATGCAGAATAGGGGAAGAAAAGTAATTGACATTTTACAAAAAACTATTCAAAGAATTTTAAGATCGAAATAAGACAAAAGCAAAAGGTACCATTTTTGAAAGTATGAATTTATATGAAGAAAATGTTTATTAATTTATACTAATTGTTCAAGAGAACAACAAATTTCTATCAAAAAATATTCTTTAATTTGTCAAATGATTTATTTTATCAAATTATCTAGCGACTGGCATATCCATATGAAATTATATGTTTTTCCATGTGAAGCGATGTTTATCCTAGAGTTACAATTACGTTTTAATGACATTTAGTAAAATTCTATCTTGATTGCATTCAATACATTTAGAAAAAAGAAGAAAAAACACTATTTTTGGCGTCGATATATTTGGCTGGTCTGCAACACAATTTTGGGATGGAGGGCGAGTCCCTAGAATTGATAATAAAAAAATCATCGACATTTGTAGTTGATAATGCTTTGTGGTATTCTACAGACCATAACCTCTACTATCTGTGTTAACATTCCATTTGACTTCTTCGTATGAAATGGTCAAAAAATCGAACTCCAAAATTTAACTAATCTTTATGTTTCAGACTTCCCGAAGCCCAAAAGGCATATTATTGATCTTGTGTTTGTCTGTCTGTAAAGATGATAAATGAAAAATGCTTTTAACTAGACGGTTGAAAATTGATATAGGAAATTACTACCACATTTTTAGAAATTTTGAACGAAAGCCATTCAGAGGAAGCCTATCAGGCTGTCTGTTCGATCACAGTGAACTCGATAGTCACAAAACGCTAAAAGATAGATAGATAAAAATTTGTGCAATATATAAAATATAGATACGTATCAAATTTTAAACAAAATTCAAGTCGAATTTACTGTATATCATTTTCTACTTTCCTTTGCATGTATACACAATGACTTAAATTAATGTATTTCGGTATAGGATCCTTTGACTAAAACTGTTCTGTGTCGAATTCTGGCTACAATCGATTGAAAAAAGGCCTCCAAAATTTATAAAAAAAATATCAGATTCAAGCCAAATGTCTATATTTTTGAACAAATATTCGCCCATACCATGCAAGGCACTCGCGGCCTTTCACAATATCCCCAATTTTAGGCAGGTTTGATAAAACCTTTGTTGGAGAGTATTCTAGAACATTTCGGGGTACCACTTCCGCTATTTCCGGATGTTATTGAATTTACATGTTGAGATTTTATTAAAAAAAGTCTATATTTTTAGGATATAACCGTACAGAACGTAAACTATTCTTCTTTGTAAACTAGAAAATTTTCAGGTTTAATACACATTATCTGATTGCCCTTCAGTAGTTTTATCAATGTCATAAAGAATGATACTGTAGCTTCATATGTTTTGAACTATTAACTAAGATTTGTTTTTGAATATGCATTTATTAAAAACATAGCTAACTGAATTTTTTTTTCCTTCACCGGAATAGCTAAACCCACCCCAGTACGAAGTTGCAGTATAAGAATGTAGATTCTCTTTTCCCTAAGGAGTACTTTAAAGATAGTGGTGGTGCTGCTGCCTAGTTAAAGAGTCCGTCCTGGAGAAGGTATCGTGCTTCTGGTTTGAAAATTCAACTCGTGTACCATTCCGAGTAACATGAATTACTGTACGTCAGCCATAGATTCCTGAATCATTCTTCTCGACGTATTGATTGTACAATTCCTTCCTAATACTTAGACAGGGTGACGTTGGGAAGCATTTTTTTGTGATTAACCAGAATAGTTATTTTATAACTAATACATTGTAATAATAAGTTATTAGATTTTGAAACAATCGGATATTTATAATAGCAAAGGCTATTCCAAAAAAATTCCTTCGATTTTGCAACAAAATCAATGTTTTTTTATATATATACATTTTAATTTTTAACAGCTACTTTTCACTATACTGAGCTCATACTTTTAATGATGGTACATTTCAGAGCTTGAAACAAAAGGATCCAAACCGCTGGCTGCAAGGGACACATCATCCATACTCGATACTTAGCTTAACATATTCTATATTACAGTATTCATTTTAGAGTTTATTTAGCATTATTTATATTTTCGAACTTACACTCTGTTTTACTATGGTGAAACGGGTTCGAGATGGCGCTATATGACATTGTAATTATGAGAGAAGATAGAAAATGATTCTTATAGTTTTAAAAAAATGTGTTCTTTGTGTGTGTAAAATCACGTTTTATCACGAAAGACACCTATATAGATAAACTTAAAGAGTAAAACCTTATTTAAATTTAAAATTTGATCCAAATCGTTAGAGCAGCTTTTGAGATACAAGAAATAAATAAATTTATATATATACAAATATTGCTGGTTTAAAATTATAAGATAGTGCATTTCAGTAATGTAATTCAAACCATAATTATTTCAATAAATAATTAATCATGGTTTTTTCATTCATGTTAAGCATTCAGAAAATGAATCAATTAACCTATATGCTTTTTCTTAGTCAACCGATATTGCTACATTGAAAGTCATGCGACTGAAATAGGAGACAATTTTCTTTACGATTTTATAATTATTTATAACTTCAGAAACAAAATACTTCAGGATTTTCTTTCATTTGTGAATAGGCTTTCAGTAAACCACCCATTTCTAATATTTCTATTGCTTTACTATATATGAATAATTAAATAACTATATAATTTGTTTCACCACATTTTTAATAAAAGTTCTTAACTAATTGACGCATAAATAAGACATTGTATGTTAACATTGAAAAAAGGATGCAGTTTTAGTAAGGACTAAATATACACAATATCCAGGACAAAACTACGAAGGAAAAAAATGAAACTAGAATCATGAAAGATGGTAATAGTTTCAGTAGGCAGAAAATCTAAAAGAAAAGGATTAGATCTAACAGAAAGGAAGTCCCAAAAGGAAAATCTACTCAGCAAGTATGATTTATATTAACACTTATTCTCCTATAAAAGACACTGAAGAAATTTATTACAATGTCCCAAAGATGTTGGATGAATAAAAAGATAATACATTCAATGTTAAACGAAAGAAATCAGACCTATAATTAATGATTTTTTTCGAAGCATGAAAAAAAAGGCATTATAAACAAAGTACAACTGTTGATGACTGAAACGTTACTTAACGTTTGAAAAAACATTCCAATTCAAAAACATTTCATTGGAAAATCATCAGGAAACAATTATTCACAGACTGCTTATTATTAGAATGATATAAAAAAATTTTGAGCTGTCTTCCACAGTTTGTTATTTCCGCAATTTGTGTTTAGCTTTGAGTGTATTATTGTGCTGATTATGAAAAATAAAGTGAATTGTAATGCAAAGTTAACGATAATAATATTTATTCTCAAATGGTATTCTTTCTAATATAAAAATTCTAGTTGTTCTTTGTTTTGTATTAACTAAAAAAGCTTTCATAAATTTTTTGATTGTCGAATGCTAAATGTAACTTTTACTAGTAATTGTATTGATTTATTTGTTATAATTCTATTGTTATATTTACAGCAATAAAAAAATTAATCTCATAAAAAAGTAGCATATTATAGGAAATATAATTAGATTCAAATATTAATTTTCATGTATTTTAAACCATTTACAGATTGTTTTTATATTTTTTCTATCAAGAGAATAGTAAAAATAATTTTAAAAATATTAATTCTTATACATTTAGTGTTTTTGATGTTTTGTAAAATTTTGCATTTTGTCTTCATTAAAAAAAGAAATACTTTTAATAAAAAATGAGAATCAATGTTTTGATGCATTTTAAATGAATATTCCAAATGCATTCATAAAATAATGATTAAGAAAACTAACAGTTCAATTACAATGATAATGTATTCTTTCTGTAAATTTCATGACGTTTTATTCACGTAATTCAACGACTGGATCTGTCAAATCAGGTAATGGGAGCTTGTATAAGAAAAAACGCGATAGAGCAATAAAATTCCTGCGAATAAAATTGAATTAGAATAAAGAAATATGATGAAGACAATAATAAACCTTTACTTCTATCTAGCCAAAAAAATTTAATTGCAATCTCCTGAATCACATTTAAGAACATTATTGATTTATCTTTCATAATTAATGACTTCTAGCATAAGGAAACGGATAAGTATTCAACTCCATGTAATTCTAGAAGGAAAATATTAAAGCAGACCGGAAATTATTCTGAAACAAGCAATATATTTATAAAAAAATTTAAGTCAATTCCTACTTATTTTCTTATATTATATATATATATCTTATATTATTTATGATCGGGTGTCACGTCAGTAATCTCAGAACTTGGCTACAAACTTGGCGACCATTTGGCGACTTGGCGACGGATTTGGTGAATTTGGTGACCAAATAGAAATTACTGGATAAATTTAATTCATTAATTAATATTTGTAAAAAACTGTATTAACATCAAGTGCCATCCACTACAAGTTTAAAAAAATGTATTTGAGCTTGAGTGGATGAATAAAAAGTATTTTATTAACGATTAAAAATTTGAACAAGATTATATATATATATATTATATATATAGGGAGAGTGCGAACTAATAGTAGGAATTAAGTATCATAAAAGCTCAATTTGAAGAATTGATACGAAAGAACAACTGTCCAAGGTACAAACCTGATTCACAAAATATTTTTCAGAGCTACCTTAAATTTAAGGGGGTGGGGAGAGGCCTTTTCCTTTCCTAATTGTTATTTAGTTGTGCGCAGGGAGCTAGGTTTTCTTTCGTGAGCGAATTGACGTGCAGCCTCAAGCGTGGGAATTTCTCGGAAAATGGCTCATTTTATGTATTTTTATTATTATTATCTTTGGTACTTCCCTTTCTTTATTTTCCTTGTTCATTTCCTTGAAAAAACTAAATAATAGAAAAAATGGTATCATGTACAGATAGATTAGTGTAGGACTGCAGCTCTTTAACGTCAATTAGGTGAGCTCACCACTAAAACCGGACGAATCAAATCTAAAACACTATCACTTATGTCTTGAGCTAAAAGTACAATTTTCATTGACATGCATGCTCAAACGTATGCATATGCACACATTTATTTTTGGTATTTGAGGTACGTAACCTAAATACCATAATAAAATCGATTTATATTCGCTTAATTCACATCCAATGTTTTTCACCAATTTAATTTTATATTTCAATGTACATCTTGCATGAAGAAAATGAATATGGCGTTATAAGGCAATATAAACAGCGAAGAGTAAAATTTAAAACTTAAACACGTATGACTCATGTTATGTATCATGTTGAAGTGATTCCATTGCTTTAGATGGAATTATTTCACACGATACTCTTTAAATCATGCTATGCAATTGATGTTAGGAAATCAAATGCAAACTTTTTAATTCAGAGAAAGAAGATAAGTCACAGTATAATTTCAATAACCTGTACTTAGATTATAAGTGAAATTGTCCAATTACGTCTATAATGTGAATGAATGTTTATATTTCGAGTCTTTACAGTATCATTATTGCATATGGGTTTCAATTACATTTACAGAAAAGACTTAGGATAGAATTCTTTGATAAATGATTTAACTGTCAAGTAAAAAATGATACATTCATGACCTGCCATTATCTTTGGTTGATTTACCCTTAATCTAATTCATAAATTTCAAAATCGATATCTAGAAAATAAATATTTCTGTAAAAGTTTGCTTTGAAACTTCAAACTTTCAATTTATTAAATTTTTTTTGTTTTTTTTTTATTTGAATCAGTTATGGTTAAAACTGGTTTTTATAGTAATAGTATTGTACACATATTGAGAATAATCATTGGAAAAATACACAGATCTTAAAGAGTAAAGGGTAAGTAATTTGAGAGAAGGAACATTTAAAAATAATTTTGATTTTTTTTAAAAAAATTCTATTTTTAATTTTAAAATTTAATTTTTAATGGCTCAAAAAATAATTATCTTCAATTTCTTATATAATTTTTATTTCAAATTTTAGTACAAGATATCGTTTGCTAACTGTGTACATTATTGAGTTTTTTAAAATAAAATAATTTGCTTTACATATGAATTAAGTATATCCATTTGTGGAGAAATATTGTTATTTTTTTGGTTCCAATCTTTTTGCCAAAGCAGTGCCAAAAGCACCCAACAGAATTTAAACCATTTTAAAAATATGTTACTCCATTTATTTATTGACATGATCAAAAAGATATTAATCACCAAGCCAATCACAATTTCATTGAATATTAACATTCATTTAAATAAATTCATTGATCTCAATTCAGTTCATTTTAATTTATCTGAATATTTATCCTTTTAGAGTCGCATAAAGATTACTTTGTAAAAGACCTGACACATATGAACTGGCAAACTTCCACCGCCTTCAAACTTCCTAGCCAACAGTAGGCCATTTGACCTAAGAAGAACAGATCTGATACCGTCTCCACATGCATGTGAAATATTTAGTGGAAATGTGTATCAAATCTGCATAATTTCACCATCAGTAATGCTCATATATGATATAACATTCGGGGTGAGGGAAGTTGGAAACTTTATCATTCAGAGATCTTCAGTGGGATATGTACAATTCAGTCTGTCTTATTGAAATTTTGAGTCACAACGAGTTCAAAATCATTTCATCAAACTCTGCAAACAACCCATTTATTCTAAATCTTCAACAAAGAATTCCAGACAATCTTTTGTTTTATGGACCACATTGACCTTACGATATTGTATGGCTTTTTGGCATTAGGTCCAATTTGAAACAAATTACGTTATACACAAGATTGAATAATACGTCCTAGAATAAAAATCGTTTCTTGCGACGATAGAATGTATAAGAACAACTATGGAGATGTCAGAAATTTAAAAAAGAAAATTTAGTGATTCAACGGGATTTGGAACAGAAAATTTCAGGTACTGCAAAAAACCTAATGACTTTTAGAAATTAAAAACTTTTAAAGAGGAATTTTCAGGTCCAGTGTATTTAAAAGAAATGTGTGACAGTGAGTTGAACGATTAGAACTAAAAGCAGAACACTAGGTTAGAATGTGGGCGAAAATATTCTACCACAGTTCGTGCAAATAGGAACTCTCTTCAAATAACAAATGTCTGCGAGTATATCTTATATACCCAATGCAGAACGATGATTTTGTGATCAGACAGTAAAGAATTTAAAGATTTAGACACCTGTTTAAATGATCCATCGTGTGTGTGTGTGTGTGTGTGTGTGTGTGTGTGTGTGTGTGTGTGTG
>JAPMOR010115550.1:0-21591 GCA_026543865.1 Argiope aurantia | reverse complement strand
TTTACTTCCCTTTTATCAAATGATGTGCAATTTTATAATTCATTTTCCATATAGAAAGAATAAAATAAATGTTTTATTTTTACAATGTGAAAGATTCCTTAAAAAGGATACAGTTGCTTTCTGCATGCAAACATGGGACCCATTTTTAGCAGTTTAATTAGAATAAATCTAATTTGATGTTTTACTATCTAAATTAAAACAAGTGACCCGATTTGGAATAATTAATTAAAATGACAAAAAGACACTTCGATATGCAAATCTCCCTAAAACTTTCTCAAAAGTAAATCGAACAGAAAACTGCTCATATTCATTATTAAGTTTTCAAGATTCATATTTCTTATTAATATCTCTATTAAACAGGGTTTAATTTTATCTAACTATTGCAATAATTCTAGCATAATAATTTATCTAAATTCCATATTCAAATTCCAAGTTTTCTGCTTTTAACAAAAACCAAGAAAAGTAAGATCCTTCAACTAATTGTAGCTTTTGCCGAGATTTGAATTTTTCATGAGTTCACAATTATCACATACTCACTGAAAGAAGAGAACACCAACCGATTTTTTTAATAATCCCACGAGTGGAACGATTTTTTATTAATTCGTGGAGAAAAATCAAATTGCGCCAATAAAAGGAGAGACCGCCCTTATTTAACTATAGGCTTCTGGTAATCTTAATTAATGATCCAGCAAGCAGGTAGTTCAAGTTGAGAAGGAAATATTATTTTCGATTTTTTTTTCAGAATAAGTACTTTTCCGATGGCAACGCCTGAGAGCAACTAAAAGATCAAAAGACGCATACATCCCCTTCAAACATTCTGACTTTGCCTTTTACGAAGTTATTACAATGAGTCATGTGGGGACTCCCTTTAAGGGGCATGTCAAACGATTAATAATACGTCCTCCCCTGCTCTTTGCACCCCTTACTTTATCCTTAAGGCCCTGGAGAGGCCTGGTACCCGTGCCTACAATTACGGGGGTGTGCCCCTAAAAAGCGGGATTCATTTTTAATGAAGTTTTTCTCGCGCTTGGAAAAAAGCCAGTCGTTCTTTTACTTTTTTTGTCAGACGATATTTACCTGAGCTGAAAGGGAGGGCGTCCACTTGATTAAGTAACCAATAAGAGAGCGCAAATGGTAATATAGATTTTCAAAAAGAAATTTTCCGCAGTCGCGTATTTTTTGGGCGGCATATTATATGGAAAATTTTAATATAAGGATCTCACAAAAACCTTGAATATTTTGAATCAAACAAATAAAATGAAAAGAAATTAATGAAATTTATTTAATAGTATGTATAGGCTTGTAACATTTATTTTCTCTAGTACAAAACCAGCGGGAGTGGTCTAACAGAAACTAATGTACCTGTGCTAATGTTAATAAATGTACCTGTATATTATTAACCCCATTCAATTAACGAATAGTCAAGAGAGTTTATTAGCATGCAATCTTTGGCGATTTTATTGGATATTAATTCCTGGAATGTTGTTGGTAACAAGTACTAGAAAAATGAATATGTATTGGGCGCCTCTTTTCTGAGTGATTGAAGCTAAATTTCACAGAGAACTGCAATTGTGGTCAGAAATTTCAAATATTTAAATAATTGCCCTTTTGAATTATCATTTAAATGCTTGATACAGTACAAACTGATAGACAGTTAACCCATTGATGGATTCGACTCCAATTTTGACACTTATCTACATTTGCCCGTATAACTTAGGTAGAGTGACTTTGCCTTACTGTATACCAATCCAAATTTTAGATATTAAATCTGTGTACAAAACTTTATCCATCATATCTCTCTCCGTTTTGCAGTTATACTGTCGACTTGTAGCCGATTGACAACTGTTAGAATGGATTTCATACAAAATTTAATTTTAAAAAATCTACAAATTTGGTGTAAATACATATTGAATTCCATCCCTATAGCTCAAAGCATTTTTAATTGTTTTCACAGACATACAAATAGATATAAACCAAAAATGGATTTTCGAACCCAGAAATGTCTGAAACACGGAGATTCGACAAAATCACGAGTTCGAATTTGTTGATTACAGTAATTTTTGGCATACTTCGTATACGAGGAGGTAACCAGCAGGAATTGTCTCCCCAAAACTTTCTCGCATACTCTCTAATAAACTTGTCATGTCACAGAACGCCTTATATGGCATAGACGTACAATAGTTACGAAATATTAAATTTTGCATTGAATTTAGCCTTTTTACTAAATTCTGTCATGTCATCCTTGGCGAGTTATTTGGTGATTAATCCCTGGCATGCTTTAATAGTATCCAAAAATCGAATTTGTGATTTAAACACATTTTTATCAACTGAAACAAAAATTTGTCACAAAACTATGCTTGTGGCCACAAACTCCCATACCAAATTTTATATATTTTAAGTCATGACGTTTTTGAATTATTGAGTTTACTTATTTCTGAAAATACAGACCGACAGACAGTCAACCAGTATTTGGATTTAGCTCAAAATTTTCCTGGTGTCTATACTATAGATGATAAATCTATGTACCGAATTTTATCTGTCTAGCTCTCTTCATTTTGTAATTATCGTGTTAACTTGTATTCGAACAGATGAGCTTCCCCTAAACAGAATTTTTCCCAAAATTTGATAAAAATCTGTAATTTTGATGTAAAAACTGTATACAAAACTTTA
This sequence comes from Argiope aurantia, assembly GCA_026543865.1. Classification (NCBI taxonomy): domain Eukaryota; kingdom Metazoa; phylum Arthropoda; class Arachnida; order Araneae; family Araneidae; genus Argiope; species Argiope aurantia. Next base: position 18,921 of record JAPMOR010115550.1, on the reverse strand, counting down.
TTTTTTTAGCTCAAATCGTTTTTGAGTTATTTTTGTCATAGACTAACAGACAGACAGACATTTTCCAAAAATGGGGTTTTCAAACTCAGGGAGCTCTAAAACGTTTAGATTCGTCAAAAACCCGCCAAAATCGAATATTTTGGCGATTACTATACTTTCTCTACATTACATATACGAAAAAAATAAAAAACAACTAAGAAACGGTTAGTTTATTGGTTTTAATGGCACAAAAGATAGAAAAGGCTGTAATACGCCAAATATACAATTAATAGATCAGAAACAATTGTCTAAAAAGAGCTAAAATTATACAGTCAAATGTCGCTATTGTTAACCAATGGTTCAATTTATTAATGTAATTATTTGAAGCACACAGAAAAGACAAGAACATAAAAAGGTCCGTTTTGGCAATCTGCTGAGGATTGAAATCAATTATATCAACCATTAGTGTAATTACTTCCTTAACAAAAGGTTGTCGAGTTTGAATTTTTTAAAAAGAAAAAGTCTTGCTTAACTCATTTCCATATTAACTTTAAACATAATATTTTTTGTATGAGAACTCAGTGTCCATCCATAAAGGACAAAAGAAGTCTATTTTCAAATAAAATAGTGCATAAATTCTTTCACATTTCTCATACAAATGTTTTTAGCATTTAAATTCAAAATCCTCACTTATGATTTGTTAAAAAAACATATAAGCTGAGATTTTATTTTTAAGATTTGATATTCGTCAGAATGTGCTTAGCTCTATTTATTTCAATTCAACGCTTTTGATAATAGTTTTATCTAAAAAATTATTATTCTTTAAAATCGTAATTATTCCATTTATTATATTTTAGTGCAGCATGCTATAGGTTTTACAACGGATCTCTCTCTCCCTCTCCCTCCCCCCTCTCTCCCTCCCCCTCCTCTCTCTCGCGTGCGTGCGTGCGCCGTGGCTATGTCTACCATCCTCTATTGATAACCTGAAATTTGCTTCAATCAATCTCATTTCATTTCCATTTTCTTGTTTAGGTAAAACAAAGAAAAAAATTATTATCGCCAAAAAAATATTGGCGCTTGAAAAAATCTCCCAATTTTTTTCGTCGAAAAACACCTTTTAAAATTATCCTTATCTATCTGTAAGCACGATGACTCAGAAAAGCTTTGAGTTAGATGGAAGAAATCTGGAATATTGACTTAAACTGATGGGCATTTATAAATTTTTGTCAAATTTTAAATGAAATCCATTCTCAAATTTTCAAAATCAAATTTAATCACAGAAACAATTATTTAATTCTTATTGTTTAAATAACGAATTATTTTATTGTTGCTATTTTTTATTGCGTTATTACCATTCTTTAGCACAGAGCTTCACCATATAATGGGCTTGATTGCTAAGCATATGAACTATCCAGATACGCCGGCAGCCAACACTTTAGACATGCCAATCCCTTTGTAGGTCCGGTTTTGCCCCAAAAGAGTAGGGCACCTTCATCCTTTTCCATAGGCACTCTATGTCGAAACAATCGTGTGCTCAAAGTCATCATTCTTTGCTAGCTGCCTTTTTATTAGCGGTGGTTGGCCTCCAGACACAAACGTCGGGCATTGCCCGACCTCCTCATATCCCCTTCAACTGGTATTTCTGAACCAGACTCTACCTAACTTCTACTTACTAACTCTCCAAATGTTGTCAAGATTTAAATTTCTTTAACTAGTTGTTACATTTTTCTCCTTTGTTATCCAACACAATGAATCTATCAAACTAATTTTTCACTAATTACATGAACTCCACTAATTCATTCTACTCATCATTCACTAATTCATTTCACTAATTCATTCTACTCATCAAACTATGCTTCCTCAAATACCAATCGGGCTTCACCATCTACAATTTTCAACATTGTTTCCTGCTGGAAACACACCAAAATTAAAGCCAACCTTTTGATTCACTTTCAACTTACGTGATAAAAATACGCTTCACTCATCTTCATGGGTCTTTGAATCCTTTTCTGTGGGTGGATCCGTACCGTCAATATCCAACCCAATTTCTTTTTGTCCCAAAACAAGATGTTCCCAACAATTAACTAACTCCGTCAATTCTTGCACTTCTCGGCTTTGTTATTGAACACAATCTAATCTCCAAACTAAATTTTCATAGTCTCCAGCTAACTCATTCATCCTACCAAACTAAGTTTTATCAAAATCTTCATACTTATCTAGACACATGCGGATTATCTGCCTTCAACACTCACAACTTTCAATTCTGCATTACGCATGAAAGTTGTCAAAGTTGAACACAACTTTTAATTCACTTTCCAGTTACGTAGCAAAAAACTACTTTAACCATCATCATGGGTCTTTGCAACCTTTTCTATGGGTGTATCGGATCCATTTATTTATCAGAAAAACAACAAACCTCAACTGACACTCCTTACTTCTGAAGTAACGCAAAAGTCCTCTTTCAGCCTAACAGAACTCTAATACACCTTCTGTTCCACAGCTGATATCAAACCTTGCAGTCACCACCGCTTCTGCTGTTATTCCACATAGTGGGCCCACAATTTCCTACATACCACATTCATGGTAAAAAATTCACTTTCGCTATCAATATAAGACTTTGAAATATTTACGAGTGGGTGGCTCCTACTAACACACCATACAAAAGAAGGGAAAATATCCCTGGATACCTCAGAATCGGAACAACCGTACTCTCCTAAAAGAGGCAGGCATCTGAGGGATGTGAAAATTAACATTAGAGGGGAACAAATGGTAGGCGTATACAGTAGCGTTTTTTATCTAAAACTTGCACAGTACTCAAAAACTTTTACTCTGATAAGAACAGATCTCCACTTGATTTTGAAATGTTTTTCAATAACAGTCAAATTTCTCAGAAACAGATTTTACAATTAACGTTGAAATATCTTTAAATTTAAAACATTTTATGCTTTCAAAAATTTTATTTTTGAATATTTTCAAAAATATATTTATGGACAGAAAGAATGCTGAAAGGTATTCTACAAGATTTTAGAAAGTTTCACCTTACAAGGAGATTAGAATGCCTAAAATGCTCTCAAAATAATATTAGCAACTTTCAACGTTATCATGTATAGCATTCCCTCTATTATAATGTGGCCTGTTTTTGATGAAGAACATATAATACATATGTTATGACATCATAAACCCGTAGATAAAATTCAAAAATGCATTTTACGTCTACACCAGGTCTTATTAAACTGTGAACTTCTAATTTTAATAGGATAAGTGAAAAATATTTAATTCCCCAAATCTGAAAGAGAGAAATAATTTTTCAAATACTTCGTAACTTGCAATAAACACACCCTCTAAAAATTCTATGAAAATTTACTAAATATGTGTTTTAAATGGATTTATTTGGAATCATCATAAATCAATAATTTTCTTTTTCAAATTTGAAGCAGTCCCAGATGTTTTTATATGATATATAGTTTTTAAACATTCTTCCATCTACAACTGAATAATGATGAGAAACTGTTTAAGAAATTCTAATGTAAACAGGAAAAAGAAAGCTAAGTCTAGATAATTACGTCATATTTCTCATATAATAGTCAAAGCAGTCAATAGTAAATTCTGTAGAGAAACAATTCTTTACCATTTTCAAATTAAATATTCTTATAAGCTAACTTATGATACAATACTAAAGTTACTAATCTGATAAAAGTGTTCCGTAAATCACAGCCATAATACTCACTGTAAATAGTTGCCATAAAAGAATCGAACAGCTGACAGCAGAAACAAGTCAATTTTCCTCAAAAATAAAAAAATAACTATTATTTTTATACCAGCAGTAAGCTGGGATATGAACGCATTAATAAGCTGCACTTAAATAGCTTGAACTTTATTAATTAATCTTATATTATATATATATACTTTTTCTCTCGTAAAAATTTCAGCAATTTCTTTTAGTGTCTATTTTAAGCAGTCCTTTTAAAATTTGACTAGAAAAAACATTTTAAATTTATCGGACATTTGAGTTTCTTAGTTATCGATTACTGTTTTTTACACTAAGTAATTAAAAGCTGACTTTTGATAATCTCAATATTATTCCTACAACCTCTGCCGTTTCTTAACTATGTTGAACTTAATCTGGTTCTAATTATATCATTTAATATTGAAGAATAAATGTTTAAAAAAAACAGACAAGAAAACACTGCTTTAATTGCAATTACCACAGATTGCCCGAAATGGCAATTATCAAAGATAGCCCGAAAATTGAAATAATCTGTTGAATAAGATATTATAAAAATATGCACATTCGCTTCAAAAGGAATTTTAAAACAAAACTTTTAAATTTAACTGTTATTATATCTATTCTTCAAATATAACTAATGACAATCATCAGGTCAAATTTTTAAAGTTAAAACAGCAGAAGTTAAAGTAAAAAAACGACCACGATTCTTTGAAAAATCAATGTAATTGTTTGAATAATTAAACATAAATGCGTTAGGAGAATTATTATAAAACACAATGACAATTTTTAAATTCCCTGTGACAATTATAATAATAGCAATTACAATCTATTTTCACTCATGTTGTTAAAGATAAGTATTCTCTTTGACAAAAACATACCCATAAAAACAATTACAATTCTTACATGTCATTCTCAAGAAATTCAGTAATTGTAATCAACCAAAGTGAGAAAGAAAATAGCATAAAAATCCAGCCATCGACGATCAGTGGCTCATCTCCTAGCTCACCCCCCCTTCCCCTCCAAGAGAGAAAATTGTTTGTGGCACGGCGGTTCCTCTTCTTAATTAAATTGGCCAATTGCAAGTCGCGGCTCAAAAGCCTGTCTGTGTTCAAAGGGTTATTTGCATTCACAATCACAGGGGACTGCGGGTTCAGGTTGAGGCCCAGGAGATTGGGCTAATTCACTTTTCGTCGTCTGCAACAATCAGCGATATCGTTTGCTCAATCCTTTTCGGACCACTCCCTCTCCAAGGGAATGGAAGAACGAGTCGTGGTTCGAAGGGATGGTATGGTAGAGACAAAAGGATTAAGTTTCGTACTTGAAATCTTTTATGTAATTTTATATATATATATATATTTCATCCGTTATATGGTTTTGAGATAAAAGTTGCATTTATATAAAATTATAAATGTAATTATTATAATTTATAAAAATTATAATGTAATTATCACTAATTATATTAGAAAAAAAAAGATTTTGAAAAATCAATCTTTGATTTTTTTGCATACTTTTACAATATATTACATTTCAGCTTAGTCACTGACTGCGGCATAAATCGTCTGTGATTCATACCCATTTTCTAATTAGATGATCCTTCTCTATCACAATTAAAAGATAGCAAATAAAGGAGATCTAATAATAATACAGATGACTTTAAAATATTGAATGCCGCTCCAAATTTCTTACAATACAATTTATATGGGCCCGTCCTTCACTGATGACCCCCCCCCCCCTCTACGGCAGTCAAGGTGTTAATCACAGGCGTGAATTATGAGAACGAAAGTGTTAAACTTAATTAATTTTTGATGAGAGCCGACTATAGTTATTAGAACAGTTCTTTTACAATTCGATAGATTATGTTGAAAATTATATACATTTCATGTAAATAATTTACAAATTTGGTACTACTTCCACACATCAAAATTTCTTTTTTAATTTATTTAGTTTTTAAGTTATAATATTCCTATAAAAACGAATAAAAAAACCGATGGAAATTCAATTCTTTAACAGAATTGTTCCAAAATTTGGAATTGATCTATAATTCTTGTATTAGGATCACATATGAAACATGATATCACTTAATCGCATTCATAAATTTATGAATAGACATACATATAAAGAGATAATCAGATGACGAATTTCACAAAATTTACCATATTTACAATTCTAGTGATAAATCTTATTCTGAAGTTTATCCATCTAGTTCGTTACATTTTTTTTTTCCATCTACACACGAACCATTAGACAAACAAATTTTCCATTGAAGAATTAATCCAAATTCTCAAGAAAATCAGTACCTTAAACGTAATCAAAGACCAAATCTGATATGTCTAGTTCTTTAAAAATAAATGTTGAGCTTTTTATTTATTCTCAAACAGACAGACAGAGATATTTCCAAAAATGAAAATATCTCTGCATTTAAGAGGGTCTGAAACGTAGAGATTCGATGAAATCGCAAGATCAAATATTGGGCAATTGCAGTACTTTCTATTTGTACACTTTGTAAACGAAAAAGTGAACAACATTTAATCAAGATTCAGTACAAGTTGAATCAATTAATCAATAATTTCTGGATTGAGGCACATTTTTCTATATACGCACTTTTATTAGCCCTTTCTATTGGTATATTCTTAATAGCCATATAGGCAAATTAAAAATACTGTCTTGTATAATGCCTTCAAATGATTATTCGTTTTCCCAGTATTTTTTCTTGAAGATTTCTGAATTTTTCATATATTAGATTCTTTCATTGTTCCCTTGGTTTAATCTATTGAACAACATTTTTTACAATTGATACATTGATTTACTTATATGTCTTTTCTTTATTTTTATTTTTTTTCTATAATAATTTTATCTTAATCTAAATGTGTCAATAAATAAAATTAAGAAGTTTGCAATTTCATTATGATAAAATATTTTATTTTTGAATTATTTGTCTCAATTGTTTGAAGATTTGAAAGAATTATTTTAATTTTGTTTATATTCACCGTAATATAAATATTTGGAAACGGCTTTTCCCCCTCTAGATATTTCAACTATCTCGGGATTTTTGCACATTTAAAGTTTATACTCTAACCAATAATTAAAGTTTCTTTCTATAACAAAAAAGTTGCATTTTTAATTCAAACTAATCGTTTGCCAAAATTAAATTTTTCTATACTTTATAAAAAAATTATTTAAGATTATGAGTCGCTCTGTTTCTAAACCGAAATTGGAAATTTAAAGCATAATAGGAAATATTTCTTTATTTCTTAAATTTGGAATAATGTATTGAAAACTATATTTAATTCCCATTAAAATATACATAGAATTTAAACTTGGCATTGCATTTGACATACTCACGTGTCACATTAAGCCTGAGTAACTTTAATCTCGGTTGAGCATTCTAATTTTGGATTCAGTTGTAGAGACTTCTCGGCTAAGTAATTTATAAATCTAAATAGTAGCGTTTTAGCATGATATGCATGCATTTCCTCCTAGAAATAAAAAATAACTTTTAATTTCATTCAGATTACAATATACCTTAAAATATAATTGACATAAATTATCAATGTCCATTAAACAGAAAGAATATATTCGATTTTTTTTTCTGATAGTTTAAACAGTCACTCAAAAAGTATTGGGACACTTGGCTTGCATAACTATAAAGCTATTTATAAAACTATTTATCACATTAAAATAAAAAGAAAATGAATCAAGAAATATTTTAACATTTGGTGTCAGTTTGTAAGGACAATTTTATTGGTATTTCAGGATTATAATTTAATCCAGTTTTTTAAATATAATTCAAAGGCAAATAGGAGTCAAAAAAGTATTGGGACACTTTTGAGATGAAAAAAATCAAATATATAGCTCATCCATAGAATTAAATTTATTACAACATGTTTAGACAATAAATTTAAAGATAAAATTTTCAATAATAAGATTAGTTATAGAAAAAATAGCGAGAAACAAAAATACATAGGTTGATGTGTGAAATCTTGTAACAAGACATTGAAAAAATGGAAAATCAGTTAGTTGTATAGTACATATCATAAATTGATTAAGTCTACTGTTTTTAACATTATTATCAGTTTCAAGAAAACAAACACTGTTCAAAATAAGCAAAGATAAGGGCGTCCAGGGGCATTTAATGAACATGAAAATAGGTGGATTGTGAAATAAGTTCACTTTAATCCGAAAATTAGTACAGTAATATTGATTCTGCAATGTATAAGTAAGTTTGGAAAATCTGTAAATCCTGAAACTGTTAAAAATGTTTTAAGAAATATAAATATCATGGCAGACTACCTCAAAGAAAGTCCTACATCAGCAAAGCAAATGGACAAGCTAGGCTGACATTTGCTAAAATGTCTGAAAAGCCGCCAAAAGAATTTTATGAAAATGTCATTTTTGTTGATGAAAGCAAATATAACATTTTCAGGTCGCATGGCAAGCAAAACGTTTGGAGGAAACCAAATACAGCTATGCATATCAAAAATTTAAGACCTACTGTCAAATATGGAGGTGGCAATCAAATAGTCTGGGGTTGTAAGGCAAGCACTGGGGGCGTAAACTTATATTTTATTGATTGTACAATGAATAAACATCTTTACATTCTTCAAAGAGCAAATATTCAAAGAGCAGAGCGCGAGCAAGCTGAGAATCTCAAGACATTTTAAGTTTTACCAAAATAATGACCCGAAACATAGAGGATCCATTACTGATATTTGCAAGTAATGAATCCTCTACCGCTGTTTTAGAGTTATTAAGATTCCTGCATAAAGTACAGATCTTAATCCTATTGAGTATGTGTGGGATTATTTGCAGCAAAAACTATACTAACATCAAATTTCTAACAATAAAATTTTAAAAAAACGTTTAATTGAAGTGACAGCCAAAATTGTTAGATACTTTTGCAAAAAATTGGTCCAACACATGCCAAATGGACTACTAGAGGTCATAAAAAGCAAAGGCGGCCCATCAAGATATTAACTTTTAAGTTTGCATTGGGAAGTGTCCCAATACTTTTTTGAACACGCATTTTTACTTGATTTATTTTCAATTATAACCATAACTGTATTAATATGAGAATTGTGTTTGAACTATTATGATTTGTACATATCAAAATAATATTTTCTTCTTTGTTTTGGTTTCTTTGTATATTTAAATGGACTATGTTAAAAGTCTATGAACTTGTGGTGTGTCCCAATACTTTTTTACAGTCTGTATAAAAAATACACAGAAAGAAAATTAAATTCGACCGAATAGACTTCTTTGTATAATTGAGAATATATCGTGGTTTGCGAGAAATAATGTTATGCATGACTTGTTAACTGGTAAAACTGAAGATATCTAGAACAAACACCCCCGAGTTTCTTCAACCAAATCAAGAGTTCATCTTAATTCAATCATCAGCTTCCAGATAATCTTAAATCAATGGAAAAAATCATACACATATTCCTGCCAAACAATTCTTTACTTTTATATCGTTTTAAATTTACAATAGAAACACAATAGATTTTAAATCTGACTATAGATACACTTTAATGTTTGTTTCTACAGATTTCCGGTTTACTTTAGTTAATTTTGGCAGGTTCAAGAAAGGTGTATATATGCTAGTACTCAATCTATTTAAGATTATCTTTTTAGACAAATACGCATAAAAAGTAATTATTTTATAACATTATTTTTTCATTATCTGTACAATAATGAAATAATTTTTACAATCCAAATAAAATAATGAACTGTTCATTACTTTATTTGAATCGTTAAAAACCTTGTCATCTACAGGTTTGGTACGCCCATGGCTCACTGGAGGAAGACCCATTCTCTATTCACACATTTTAATCTATTTAAATCAAAACTTTATAATGTTATTGATGTTACAAAGAACTCGTATCACACTAAATGCATATTATTTAATCAAGGCATAGTTCTGCGTCAAGACTCAAGACCAGATTGGATTGCATATAAAAACTTTGGGTAGCTTAACTAAATCTTCTATTTTAAAATTTTGAAAACGTTACTGTGAATTGAATCGCATAATCTTGCATCTGAAGCAAATAATAAGAACAATAATCTATTCTCCCAATTTCGATGCTAAATCAAAACAGGAATGTTTGCCCTACAATGGCAGATTTAACATGATAGATTGGTTTTTGATGATATTAGATCACGATCCTAATATCTTACAATCTTAGGTGAATCTGAGATGTTATTCTATCTTCAAATCCATTTAGCCTTTGGTGTGGTGAAATCATGCTCTTATATTCTTTGAAAAAAACAAGCAATTAAAAAAACTAAGAAGCGATTTAAATCTCTTATCAACATTTATCAAACAACTAAATTAAATTTATCGATCAATATTTTCTTTAGTCTTTGGAAAGCTTTTTATATTCATATATATGAATAAATGTAAGGAGCACTTCGCTTCAGCAATGGACTACAAATATAAAAAAAATATTACCTTGTTAAGACACAACATTGCTCTTGTCCTATTTTAGGATAATATTTGATTATTATAAATGAGATGTCCCATTTTTATCGCCTCGTTATACAGAGATTTGACATCCCCCTACCCAAACGAATGTATGCATACTGAAAAGTTTTCTAAATGTGTCCATCTTCAATTACAGCGTATCAGTTATCCTAATTAGATGGGATAATGTAGAAGCACCATTCTAAGTATCATCAAGAATATACATCTGACTTCTGAAATGATACACGAAGAACTTTTCATCATTAATATTACATCTCGAAACCTTTCAGTCATCCACTCTAGTCGCAATATATGATCGACCCCTTACCACCCCCGCGATCGAGACCTCGGTCTTCCAGTCACGTAGAGAGGCTAATACAAAACCTGTGGCCCGTCCTCCGACAGACAACAAGAACCAAAGGGACATAAAACGGGACACTGGGACATTACCCTTTTCATCCCCTTGCTTTTAATTGAGAACCGTTAATAAGAATTCCCAACCTTCCTTTTGAAACTAGCCCAAAACGTCTAATTTCATTTGTGAGGACCCGCACTCGGGGGACGGTTTTGATTGGACAGAGTTCGGGAGCAAAATGAAGATGGAATATTGTATACATGGCGGTTACAGCGTCGCATTATTGCTTGCGTTCCGTAGTAATTCACAAAGACGCGCCTGGGAAGGAACACCTGCGAGGGAAAATGGAATGTGGCAAGATGTTCGATTTCCGCCTGTTGATTGTTCGATTTGTGAAGTATAGCTAGGGATGTGCTTGACTTGGGGAAAATTAAACAGTATTTGCTGCGTCTGTCATATTTCAATAAACACATGGTTACCTATTGTTTTTCTTAAGAAATGAAGTTTTATTTTTAAAAACAAATTAAAAAATGGTTATGTCGAGTTCTCTTCGAAATTTTCGACGTCTTCCACTTGGGCAATGTATTCATAAATCGGGTACCAAGACAATCCTTTACAGCTCGCAGCAAGACCACACAAAGTATACGATAACTTATAGATATAGGAAAAAGATTTGTTTCTACTAAATGAGCTAATTTTCGAACCAAGACTGTGCTCCTGTAAACTGTGCTCAAATTTCTCAATCAACGGCTTGAGACTATTTTTACTTCTTATTTCTTCTTTTCATTATATTTCAATTTTACTTTTTTTAACAAAATCGCCAACAGTACATCGTTGGCGGTTTTGTGACAGAAGCAAATCAACATGTATGGTTCGCCTATCCAGCGCAAGTGATCAAACTGCTTTTTGTTTCAAACTTTTACAACAAGGGGAAAAAAATGAATTCATTTTGATATCTAACACCTTGACTGCCGTAGGGATCACCGGTGATAGGCGGCCCATATAAATAACATTGACTACAGCGCTGAATTTCTTACAATGTGTTAATCTAATTGTTCTTAATCAATTACAGTGGTTAACTAATTAATGAAAGAAGATTTTGAAATACAGGCGCTTTTGCAAAACATTACAGAAAAAATTTTAATGCTGTATTTTTCCACTATCAATTATCGCATTATAAGTAGATTGTTCTAGTTCTTTCACTTTTTCATAGTGAATGAGAAAATCATATATTTATTTCATTACAGTCTCATTATGTTTTTATTCCAAATTCAAAGTTTTTTTTCTTTCTAAGTTGTCAGTTAAGAAAGTTATACTATTTGTTCTTAATATTTCTATGTTTTACAGAAAAAAAATTCTGTATAAATAAAAATTCACTTTGTGAAGCACTGAAAAAAATTTTGAGATGAAATTTTAAAATTCAAAAAATTATTGTAACAGAATTATATTATTTTATAATGTTTTAAGGGAAAAAAATATTTTCATTCCATCCAGTATTTTCCTAAAGTATCTATGTCTGATTATATATTTACTTCTTGTAGATATAAAAATTATAATATGCTCCAAATATGATAATTGGAACTTCAATTTGCATCTATAATTTTTAGATAGATTTTAATAATCATTTTTTATTTTAAAATTAATTTATAAAGGATCTACAAAATGGCTATCCCGCACCATGAAAATTATTATTGCAAAAAGTATTAATGTTAAAATATAATAAATGTTTTATACAAAGACAACCACTTTGAAATTACAAATTTCTTTTTAAATGCCTTGTTTCTTTTGTTATAAATTTAAAGCAAACCCTAAATTTAAAATAATCAATGAAGTTAGTTAATTACTCGGTATATAAAGCAACGTGAGTTTTTGTTATTATACTCCAATAAATTCTGCATCATAATATTTACAAGCACACTCTGATATCGAAGCAGTGTGAATAAATTACATTTACAAGCTTTAAGTTCGAAACTAATATAATTTCATGGTTAGATTGATTTCTATATCAGTTTAATCAACAAATTAAAAATACCAGAATTTAAATTTTTGATATATAAAAACTGCATTTATTATTTCTATTAATACTTGTAACCCTAATCGTTCAAGTCATAGAATTGAATGGTATACAACATATGAACAAACAAAAAGCATAAAAATTAATTTCATTAGCAAAAATAAAAATGATAATGAGTTTATTTCATTACAGATATATATTTTTAAAAACTTACTACTATTAATTCTATCAAATGCTTTTTTTTTCAATGGAAAGTTCGCAAGCTTTTTTTCTTTTAGCATCACAAATTCACTGCGAGTTATAGAATGAAAGAAGTAATGATTAGAAATTTTATAATATTTTGAATATAGATTAAATACTAAATATTGAAAGAAATAACTTTAAGTGAATGAATAGATGAAAATAACAATAATTAAGGCTACTTAGAATTCACGGTGACTGCAAAAATTTAAATCAAGTTTTGAGCATTAAATTAGTTTTTATGAAACAATGAATGTCTACAATATATACAAATATTTAAAAAAGATTATTTAAAATTTAAATCACAATATTTCGCTGAGGATGCAGAAAATTTTAAAAGGAGTTGAAATTTTTCCATTTAATCAAAATCAAAAGATTTTTGTAAGCAAACCTAAATTTCCATGATTAAACATTCGCAATATTATAACATCTTATATTCGAATTAAAATTGTATTTCAGTAAATTTTATGAAAGGATTTCAGTAGCATTAATATCTTATATAAATTATTTATAGACAATTTGACTTCCACATATCAATTAATACAGAATTTTATCGAAGTAAACTTAACTCAGAAATATCACTTGGGTACTTCAAATCCTATAATTCATATAGTTATAAAGAACTGAAGGAATTACTATGCAAAAATAGTTATTCGACATATTCATGACAAAAGATTTGCAGCATTTTCCTTTTTTAAGATAAACATTTATTCAATCTTAAAAAATATATTCTTGATGTAATGTTTACATAAACTATATAGAAAAGAATATATTTGTTACTATTCATAAAACTTAAGATTTTTCAAGGAAATAATTCTGTGATAAAAGTGGATTTTAAGTATCTAAATTCATGTTTTTTAAATACAGAATAAACATATTTCAGTAATTCATTACTATTCTCAGTTGAGTTATTATAATGTAGAGGTATACACGTCATTGTTACATTACATGAAATTGCTTAAAAAACAAAAAAGATTGGTTAATTTTGAAAATTTTATATTTATCGTAACAAAAAAATAACTCGAAATGTCTTACCTCCTGTTCCGGAAAGGCATCTGATATAAATGCGTCGCTATTTATTCTAAAATGGAAATAAGTTTCCATTTTTCTTCCTTTCCTTATGGTATAAACAAGTAATGAATTTAAAATACACGAAGTGAAATTACTACATAATGATTTCCCAAATATTTGCAACTAAAAATATCATTACAAGACTCAACATGCTACCTTGTCTCCAACCAAAACATTAAACAGCGAATGCGCGGGCATTGTCCAATTCTGACTTTTCGCTCTTAAACCCAACAATCAACAAACTATACCAAACAAATGATAATGTTAAATGCGCAATATAAAATTGCTAAAAACATGAGAATTATTTTAAGGAAATCTATTTAAAATTACATAATCAATTAAAAGCCCTCAAATTAACAAGGTAGTAACATAAATTTGACCCTTTAACAACGAAATGACTTTCCTCTTTAGTAAATGATAATATTTAATATCCGAAACTGCACTAACTGTATCCATCTATACGATTATAAAAGTCAAAATATAATAGTTCATCATTTCATTCATCAAGATAATGCTAAAGGATGCATGAAAGCAAATAGTTTACAATTTGTAAAATACTTTAGTATCGGTTGGGTACATTTTGCCGAATGATTTAGTAATTCAACTCAAAAAAAGATATTATCCGAGAAATAGGCTTGCAGTGATGTACAATAGTTACGAAATATTAACCTTAAGCGTGAATTTTTATGAATCTATCGTGCCATTTTTGGCGATTAATCCTTGAAATGAGGTTAACGGTATCGAAAAATAGAATTTGTGCTTTAGACGAGTTTTCCCTAACCGGGTGCAACAAATAGTTGGCACAAAACTACACTCATAGTTATAAAATCCCATACCAAATTTGATATATTTAAGGCATTTCGTTTTTGAATCATCATGTTTACATGCTTCTAAAATTACAGAATGGTAGATGGTCAACCCCTTGTAACTAGAATTGGGCTCAAAATTTGACTGATGTCCACACTGCAAATTTAAATTCTGTGTACCGAATTTTATCTGTCTAGCTCTCCTTATTTTATAGTTATCGTTTAAATTATATTAGAACAAATAAAAAGACAGACTTCCTCTAAATGGATTTTGCACAAAATTTGATGGAAATCTACATATTTGGTATGAATACCATTTACCAAATTTTATTCGTCTAGCTCAAAAAGTTTTTGAGTTATTTTTGTCGTAGATAGACTGACATTTTTCAAAAATGTCTTTTTTGTCCTCCGAGAGATTTAAAACGTAAAGATTCATTAAAACCTTGAGCTCTAATTTTTCGACGATTATTTTCTCTATACAGTGTATACGAGAAGTGAAAATATTGAACTAAACTGGAATTTCAAAGATGCATCGGGAATTGAATCGCTGCTAGCTAGGAAATAGAATTTTTCTTTGGATTGCAAATAGAAAAAAAAATTGAAGTGCGAGATATAAATTAAGCAGTTTCTTGTCTCCAAATAGAAACTAAATTTAAAAAATGCTTTTATTTATCGTCAATATTACCTTTCCTTGTCTCAACATAACAGTGATATTTCTCAACGTAATTCTTTTCGAGCTTTTACAAAAATATTGCAAAGAATCATTCACTTCAAATAATATTTGAAAAGGTTATGACAGATATCTCCCAAGCAATTTCTTGCCATATTCCAAATAATTTTGCCAAATATTTTTACGAATTTATCTTATTTAATGAGCAGTATCATTGATATCTAAATTTAACACTGCGTGGACATAGGAAACTTCTAATGAAAACAGATCCGCAGATGAATGATATACAATATGCTAATTTGCGATTTATTCTCAAAATATTTACACAAGGTCTGCCTATTCAGCGAAAATGGGGAGGGCTGACTTGAACCACTAGCGACAGGAATGCGCCCATCAACACGCGCTTTCGCGTTGCCCCGGGCAGATGTAAATGACGCTCTCAGTAGCGCCAGAGATAGAAAACTTTGCACGACCGTAGAATTGTTTTCAATATTGCCCGCTGATTGTTTTCGACTTTGTGGTCGAATTCATTAAGGTGTGTCAGCTAGTCACGCAATTTTAATTTAAACCGCATTTCAGACCCACGGCTCAATACGATCTGGGAATGTCTGATTTGCAAAACATTCGCTGAGGTTTGCATTTCATTCTTTCGAATGAAGTCGGCCCCCTAAGATATTGAGTTTTTTAAAATAAACTTATTTGGATGCTTAATAGATTTCACAATTTAAATAATAGTTCTACAAAAAACGATATTAGATGCTTTAACAGGCACAGAATATATTTTATGCATTATGCATTCATTAGTGTAAACACTTTGAATCTTTTTTTTTTTTTTCTCATCTTATTTAGCGTTAGCCATGTTATCTAACTTTATGATTACGTGGGTTTGAAACGTGATTATATTTTTTCCAGTATAAACATATATATCTATCTCGTATAGAGAATGTTAATGGTGGTAATTCCTATCAGCATCTTCGACTATATCTACATAAATGAATGGGTTAAAGAAATATAGTTATTTGTTTGTTTATTTTCTGCTCGCAAGATCAAATAAATAAAAAACACCAAATATTTTGTGGGGGGCGGGGTATTTTATTCAAACTTCATTATAAATATACAATTTTGATGCAATTCTTTAACGTCATAACTTTTATTTTTTCCCACGCTAATGAGGCTTAGGCTTAACATTTTTCGGCAGATTATTTCAAACGATTCTGTTTATTTTCTTAATGTTTGATGTATTTAAAATTAAACGTTGTTAATTAATCCATCTTTCAGATTCATTCTGAAATACTTTTGAATTAAAATAAAACAAAATAAAGGAAATTAAAAATTTCTAATCTGCATAGCGTTACCCCAAATGGCGTAGAAAAATTCACGCATTTGCGTTATGATGAATCTGAAAAAAATTTGTTGATAAATTCTTGAGATATTACATAAATTAAGAAAGATATTCTTTAGTAACCATAAAGTTTAAATGCTCAGTGACCCTGTTTTCAGTAATCATATTACAAAAAAAAATGCTTTGTTTCAGTAAAAAATATTGTTATATTAATTGCAGATTAATCATTTCTACTTTTATTTAAAGCATAAATTCTATGGGAGCTGACAGAAAATTAGAGAGATACAGATTACGTCATGACTGAAGGCCATTATAATATTATGAGTGAATTGAAATTTGAAAATATTTTAATGAAGAAGCTATTAAAATAGGAATTACATAAAATATTTAATTATTAAAATTTTAACGAGCATTAAGATTGGTGAACCGGCTGATCACCAAAAGCGGCTAGTATTTAATAAAATGCCGATATCATCCTAATACTTTTATCACTCATGGAATTTGTATTTTATACAATCCTTCAATCTTTGAAAAATAAATTTAATCGACCAGCTTGCAGCTACCTTTCAGCCTAAAAGTCCTAAGTCACTGTCTAGTCAATCTAATTATAAATTCGGCTCTATGGTTACATATAGATAAATAGGTAGATACAATATTATTAGCATTATTCTAATGCTAAAAATAAGAACATATTGACAATATATATACTATATAAATATATTTTAACAAGCAGATTTACTGATATACAGTTAGCATGCAGTAAGTATACGTTAATCCATATGAACATATTATTTCTGTCACAAATGCTTATATGAATTTCCATTCCCATATATTTAATTCAAGAAATTATATCTGAATAAAAACTTTTTAAGATAATAAGGGTCTGACAATAACTAAAAATCGATGGATTCTAAAAAGTCAGTGTGCTCTATTCTTTTCTCATGTTCAATTTGAACTTTTGATGAAGCATAGCAGATAATCAGCGAGAATATTCTCTCTTTAATAATATAACTCGTTTTGTACTTTAATAATCCAATGAAGAAAACATTCGGATTTTGATACCATACCTTTCAATGACAGTCTAAAATTTGAACACAGATCTACAATATTGTAAGGCCACGCAATATTGATAAGAACCCATAGAAAATTCATTGCTGTCATAACAAATTATGTTGTTGCCTTTTGAGTTATCGCTTTACATATTTGCAAATATGCAGACAGACATATAAGCTCTCTCTAAAATTTGATGCATATCTGCAATTCTAATGTTAAATCTACGTTTAATTTCATACATTTAGACTGTTTTAAGTTTTTCAATAATTGTTTTTATATAAATGAACAATTTCGTTCTGAGGCATTTTTTTTTTTAAATTTTATACAAAAGTTAAAAAATAGCAATTGCACAAGATGATTCCTAGAGTCTTTATTTGCGGGAATTTGCAAGCATTCATTTGATATTGCAGTTCAGCTTAATTATCACTGTCAAGATTGTTGTTAGTTGTTATGAAGATGGTTATTAATATTCATTTGCAATAAAATGAACAATGTGTAATCATTTGCAATAAAATGGACAATGTGTAATAATTTGCAATAAAATGGACAATATGTAATTATTTGCAGTAAAATGAACAATGTGTAATCATTTGCAGTAAAATGGACGATGTGTAATAATTTGAAATAAAATGGACAATGTGTAATCATTTGAAATAAAATGGACAATGTGTTTTCATTTGCAGTAAAATGAATAATCGATAAACTGTTTATTTCAGAATAGTTCTCCAAAATTATGAACGCATTAAGCCAAGAATTAAGATTAATACAGCAAGAAAGATTTCATATTGTTATAGGTGATCACTCAAAGTTGTTTTGCAAGCATTACAAATGTTCAATATGTACATTTTGGCTTCTAAACTCACCATTTTCTTGTCATACTCATCTCATTACACTATGCATATTTTTAAGGACTGCATATACGCTTTATCATTACTATCATTTTGTAAATTCTATTTAAATGATATAAAAGTTCTTTTTTTTTATTACAGCCTGTCACCCCGTTACCAAAGAACTAAGCTGCATAAATACGGATTATGGTGCCTGCTTTTATGCTCATTAACTATCCAAATTTTTACATAAGAAAACAACAGCCAACAAAAGTTTAAAGAATCTTCAAACTGTTGGTAAAAGGCTAGAAATATTTTCTACCATTTCTTGTAATATTTTTAAATTTCCAGGGTATTGTAATATTTTATTAAAACTA
>JAPMOR010115546.1:0-29173 GCA_026543865.1 Argiope aurantia | reverse complement strand
CTGTTAATGTTCTTACATCTCTGTGTTACCATGTTTTGGCTATTTTAAATTCAGTTTGCAATATAAATCTTGGTTCGTGCTGTACCAAATATGTATAATGGAAACAAAGCTTTTAATCAATAAAAATTAACTATTTAAATAATTGTTATGAAGCTTTCACTAAACCTTCCACCTGCTTTACAGTAATTATCAGAAAAATTTGTAAAAGATTTACTTTATATAAAATTTTATAGGGAACAAAAAATATGGAGTTTCAATTTCATTTGCTTTCATAAATCAGTATTCAATTATTTTCTCAGAATTCTGTTATAGAAAACAATTCCATATCTCTATCTTGTCATTTTAATAGCATGAAAAATGCAAGAAACCATATTTGGTCTCGCAGGTAAGGCGTTCTTATAAACAGTGGATTATTTAAATAGTGTTGTCAACAAATCTTATCCAAATTTTACAAAATCAACAAATCTTTTCCAAAATGTTATGCACAAAAAATATCTGTGGGTCGGTTTTGGTGTTTCAAATATATGAAAAAAAATGGCGAGCTGATTTTCAGCAAATCCTGTAGACTTGTCACATTTAAAACACAAAAATTTCTAAGAAACATCTGCTTCGAACACTTTCTGCATCCAAACAGTATACCTATTGTCAATCCAAATAGATAATTCTTTTTTTTAATGTTCTTCACAAATTAAAAGCATCTGCTTTTTTAAAAGATACTTCTTTTTACTGATTTTTTTAAAGTTGTGTTATAAAAACAAATTGGATTTACTGTTTTTTTTCAGCTTTATTTTTGATATTTTTTTGATTAAACATTCGTGACATTTACTGATTGTATCTTCGCTATATTTCTTTATTGTGTATCTGTGCATTCCCCCATTTTTCTAGTTTTTGTATAATTTTACTTGTCGCAAATGTCAATTAGATGTGCAGGTGGTCTCCTTATAATTTTGTTTTTCATTAATCTTGACTCGCCGCCTACATCTGTCCGCCCATCATATGAAAAGAATTAATTTAGCAATATCAATCAACTTTAATTGTGCACACCTTATCACGCCAAATGAAGGTACAATTTCTAATTGTACTAGCATAATAATCATGGAGCATACTGATTACTCAGCTATGCAGGCAATATGGCGAAATTAATTGGCGAATAAATTGGCGGAATCTGCCCAGTTGTTAAAGTAGGAGGCTGAATTGTGTTTTTATTTCGTGATTTCGCTTAAAATTGTAAGCAGAGAAAGGGACGGGGAGGCAGGCAATCATTGAGCGTATATCTAAATGACATGAGCTTTCAAGTGAAATAAAAAAATGGTTATACAGGTGCAGTGATTTTGGCTGAGGTAATCTATCAGAGGAGGATTTTTCCCAAGTTGTAGACAAAGACCTAATTTTGAGATTTCTCTAGAAAATGTAGTGGCATCATTGAGGATAATTGATTGATATATGCACCAACTATTTTTATGCTATTTTAGCATGAAACCACTTCATTCTTTCTAAATACACATACATTAGATATAGTATTTAGTTGAAGAATCGGTTTTATTTACAATACAAATTTCGATGTTTCGTTATTTTATGCTAATCAGGGTTGTTTAGACCAGAAAAGGATCCCCTTTTTGATTCGTTAATTTTTTTATGACGCATCATTTAAATACTCCAAAAATAGTGATATTTGTAGCTTCTTATATCGATCAAGTTTAGAACTGAAAAGAATTTTGTTTAAAATGCTAAAATAACGAAAATTGTTCACTATATATGACTACTAGGATGCGAAATTGTATAAAATTTTATATTTCATAATTTCTTCAGCAATACGTTTATGCGTTGAAACAATCTAATTTTGTACAACATTTAAAACCTTTTACCGCTTGGAAACATATATCTGACTATAACTGCTTATAAATCAACTTTTGGGCCATAATTAGAATGAACACCCCATATATAGTTTTGACATTATTTTTCTAATAGGAAAAATGAATGCTTGTGTATGTGAGATTGAATGCGAGCGTTGGCGTTCTACAGAAGAAACTAATTGACCTTGAACTATCAAATTTGGCACATAAGTACTTTTGGAGGGTAGGAATATGCATCTTGAGCAATTTCGGCAAACTTTAAATTAGAATTTTAATTAATTAAAAATTATACTAAATTTTGTCATATTTTCGTGTAACTTTTGAGATTATAACGTCACAAAAAGAAATTTTAGATCATCGAAAAATTCAAAGAAATACATTTTTATTATATCATTTTTTTTGCCATAGAATTTGTTTCAATTTTTAATCAATTTAAAAAAAAATATTTTTAAAGTATTTTACAAAGATATATACTATAGTTAAAAAGAAACTTAAGTTTCCATTGTTGCTATTAATATTACATTCTCGATTTATTCCATTATTCAACATCG
This sequence comes from Argiope aurantia, assembly GCA_026543865.1. Lineage (NCBI taxonomy): Eukaryota > Metazoa > Arthropoda > Arachnida > Araneae > Araneidae > Argiope > Argiope aurantia. Next base: position 26,769 of record JAPMOR010115546.1, on the reverse strand, counting down.
CAATATGTGGATACGTTTTCTTTTCGTATTAAATAGTGTTTTCTCTATAAGTTACGATTGTCTTTTCGTTAGATATTTACTTATTTGCATTTACAATTAATATTTAACTTCAGAATCAATTAATGTTAAATGTTTTATCTTTAATATAATTGGATGCATTACATAACCATTACCAGCTACTCCGAACGACCAGAAGACACACGGGAAAATCTGAATGACCGGATTACTGCTACAGCAACACTAGTGGGAACTATGGTTGAGTCCCAAGGGCCATCACCGGCCACGGTACAACCCTTCCCGTATGAAATACGTCCCGTCATCTTAGGGAAGTAACCGACCCTCATCATTTCTTTATCTACAAGAGTAGCGAGAACCAACCATCATACCGCACACTTCTCATCCTCATTTCTGAGCTGTCCCGCGGCGAGAGTTAATCGGATGTATAAAACTACAGACAGACAATAGGCGAATTGTAAAACATAATGAGACACGGGGGGGGGGGGGGGTTCTAAAATATGAGTATTATATCTCTAACAAAATTTGAAATTTTGTAGAGTTTTAAAAATATTGTTTACAAGAAGAAAATAAAACGCAGTTAGACAAAATATTTAAATGAAATTTTTTTTAAAAATCATCAATCCAGGCGAGCCAACAGATCCCCAAAGGCGGCTAGAATAAAAAAAAGCACATTGTAGATAATAAGGACCATATGATCTGAAAGATAGCCATGTGTAATATGAGACACATACTATATTACAGGAAATGGAATGAAAATGCAAAATTTTGGGAATTACATTATTCGACTTAAAATCCCTTCCGTCTGTTACGTGTCTGGGAATAATGAGCAAATGTTGCTCTCGCGAACATTCTATTTCTGGTCGTGAATACTCGTCATTTCGCAACACATTTCCCACCCGAACAGTGGTTCCTGAATCTGTGTAACTATGCGTGACATGCTCAACCCATCCGCCGGCATTGTTAAGTCTTCGCGACTGATAACATAATCATTACGTGTTTTTGACCTTGAGCACTGTTAGGGCTTTGGTGCTGCAATCTGCCTTTTTTTCCCGAGGTCAATGCGTCGTAGTTATTTTTGTGAGTCGGAGGATGATATCGGACAACATTTACTTTTTCAGTTCACGCTCGTGGACACACAGACATGTAACAATTTTACCCCAACTCGAAAGGTTTTTATCTTTTCTGTCTAGGTAATTATGCAAAAAGAAATTATCACAATTTTCGAAATTCTCATTTCATTCACATTTGATGACAGTTAGTTCTTCTTGAACCTAAAAAGCAAAAAAAAAAAATATATATAAAAATTTTTTTTTAAAAATTGAAGCAGTCCTCTCCGTTAGCAAGATAACTCAGTTAATTTAATAAAAATTATTTATAAACCACAACTCTATTAGTGCAGTAGTTGATTTCGATAACCAACTAATTCTTCGGTAATATAATCTACTAGTCGCCTTTGGCGATCATTTTGTCCCCTGAGATTATTGAATTTTTAACTATGAAATGAAAACAACATTTAACCTTATTATTTCAACGACTGAAAAAAAATGCATTCAGTCGAATCAGGCTTATTTCAAATTAATAAGTGTATGCATTACGAAATAAAAGTGAAAATGAAAATCCAATTACAGAGTTCACGATCGGCAAAAGTACGCAATTGAATGTTTTTTATGGTTTTAATTCAATCATAGCATTTTAAAACATTGTTACATATAGTATATAAATTGAATAAAGAATATTTATTAAACTAAATAGTGGGAATCTACGTTAATGAAACTGGTATCATTGAAAAAAAGTAATTTCTTGACTCTTAAGATAGTAAAAAGGCCATTTTTGTAAAATATAATTGTTTTGGAAGATTTCAACGTATATTTTCATTCAATTCACTTCAGTTCAATTATAGTAACGTCCGGTTTTAAAGCAATAGTATGGCTAATTTGGGGCGATCCTTGTAATTTTGAACCGCGATCAGAGGACAAGGACGACACCTGAACTGGCACTCCCCTCTCCAAACTTCTGCACCACACCAGCGGGAGGGCGTATGGCTCCAAAAGATTTAAAGCGCACCATGCCCGTTCACACCACGATTCTTATTTGGAACCAGGTCTCGCATCTAAAACCTTCTGGTTCTGAAGCCGAGATTTTACTACGAGGCACCGCGGCCTCACGTGCATTTTCATTGACAAGTCATAACTATTACACATTTAACGACAATTAACTATATTTGCGCTCATTTAAACTTTTTGTTTGAAGCCTATTTCTTGATTTCAATCTTCTTTTCTCCGATTAAATATACTTTAAGGTGACATGGTGAACTATCTGTAAAACATTTCTAATAATAATATTTTGAAGCTCCATTAATATAAGCTATGTTAAATTCAATGCAATGAAGTACTCTGGAATTTGTATGATGGTTTGTTTACATTTAACTGTGGTCATTCGAAAAAAGAAATCAGATTTTTTAAATATTTTTTTGTGCTATGTACTTCAACTTTATATAAATATATGTGCTAACTTTCGATCAAATCTCTTGTGCATAACGTTATTGACTCAACAAAGTATTTTTATACGCCAAATAATCATAACCAAAATGCGTGCTGTTTTGATGATTTACACTTGTTCGGTTTATTGCGGATTATTAACTAGGCAGCCGCCTAGGGTGTCTAGTCTGAAAAGGTTTAATGCAGCACATTAACGTCCCATTTTAAAGCATAAGAACTCACAATTTTGAGCCACGATCAGATGATGACGACGGCACCTGAGCTGCCACCCCCTTTCCAAACTTCATCACCATGCCAGCAGGAGGACATTTGATAGCGACACTTTACATGGCATTCATTGGTACAATCGGATATCGAATATGGAACACTTCCGGTCTCGAAGCAAAGACCCTACCACCAAACCACGGCGACCCCTAGATTGAAAAGTAGTCTAATAGCTGATCTATTAAACTAACTAATCTATTAAAAAATCTCATTACCCTATTAGCAATATAAATAAACGCTCAATCAATATCAACGCTTTGTGAAGTATATTTCGTCATACTACTGTATATTTCATTAGTTTAGTTTAGTTATATCAACGCCCCGTTTTAAAGCAACGCTTGGGCAATTTGGGAAGAGACCTCGCAATTTTGAACTCCGATCAGATGACGAAGAAAACAACCGAGATGGTACCCGCCCCCTTTCCAAACTACCACACCACACCAGTGGCAGAAAGTTTGCCCACTGACGGATTAAGAGTGCACCAGGCCCACTTTCACGACGGTTCTTCAGTGAAAACAAATCTCGAACCTGAAACCTTCCAATTCTGAAGTCGAGATCTTACTACCAGACCACCGCGACCCGAAATTCGAAACGGAATCGACAACTTTAATAAAAGAGGATCCTCGTAATATGCTCTGCAAATGACTGCAAAATATCTAAATTCTCTAAGCAGTATGTACATATGCATCCCCTGAGGTTAAGTCAAATGTCATCAAAGCGCTATTAAGAGTTTATCTATCTAGTACATTCTCCTTCTTACATCCGGGAAATTATAACTTCATATTTTTATTTTTCCTGTAAAATACAAAGAAATTAAATACAATTTTTATCCTTTATTTTTTTTCAAAATAGACGAAAATTGGAAGATTAAATATTTGAAAGGTGTTTGATTTTCATCACAGTTATGAAATGTGTAGTTGTAACATATACTTAAAATAATTTTCTTAAAAAAAACAATTAAAAATTTTAGCAATTTGGCACCATTTGCGTCAAGTTTGTGCTGTAAAAAGTTATGTTTTTGTGGGATAATGTGATTTCAATAAAAAGTTATGTTAGAAAAGTGTTAAAGTTTTGACTAGATTGTACTTAATAAAAATTTTGAAGTAATTGTTCCTGACTGAACATTTTCATTCTTTAAAGTATACACATATGAAACCAAATTATTAATTCTAGGTCAAACGGTTTTGTCTATAGAGCACAGAAACGAAAATATGCAGAGACAAGTTTTTCCTTTATTAGTTGTAGAGATTAGTCAACTCAAAATTCAGTACAAAAATATTATTGATTCTCCATTATATTTTTTCCTCATATTCGACATATATCATATTTTCCTCATATTATATTCTTTTCCTCAAATTGTGTTAAAAGTCGAAGAAAGAAAATTTAGTAAAATTATTCGATTAACAATTGTTTATCTCGAAATTTGATCGAAAATTATCGAATTTCTTTAAATCAATCCCAAATGTTCTTATGTATAGGATTAAGATTTATTAATTCTTATTATCAATTAAGATTAATAAGTCCTATGCCTAACTAAGATTCCATTCATTTTAATTTAAAAATCAGTTTTCCTGAATAACTTCATTAATCGTTTGCAATAGAATTTAAAATAAGTTCATATTGAAATTTTAATATATAAATGGAAATGTATAGCTTTTATTATAAACAATTTTTAAATCATTTAATAAACATGTTTTTATTTTTTAGAAATATTTCAAGAAGATAATATTTTGAAATAAAATATTTTACTATTTCGGATGACACGGAAATGTTTTCAAAACTCAAATTTCAAATTCATTATAGAATATATCTAATCAGACGATAAAAATGCATCTGCAATTATTAAAAAATACCAAAAGATAGTTAAATAAACTCAATTATTATCTTTCAACGAACATTTTTAGTTACAGTTACAGCTAACATCAATCATTAATCAAATTCAGTTCATCTGAAGGCTTTCAGTTTTATTTAGTAGCTTCTATTGCAGAACGTACTTGAGTAATTGAATTCTGTTTTCCTTTTGAACACAAAATCTTGTTTATCACTTTCCCGATCTTGGTCTTTATTCTTTTTCACTTGCGGAAGTAGAAGCGATATTTTTTCTTTCTGTTTATTTATCGGCAACACTGGAAGTAGTGTTTTACTACACTAAATCAAATAAACATTCATTTAAAACTATTTTTTTTTTCATCGATATCGGTTGGGGAGAATTGCTTATTTTTTATTTACTCCCAAAGATTTCCAATTGAAGATCTAAATTGATTGTGGTTTCACTAGAGATTTCATTGAAAAGTATTGTAGAATTCAATTTAAGCAAGATTTTATTTTCGAACTTTTAAACCTCCATATAAAGTAGAATAAAAAGAAATAGATAGTTCTGCTTAGATTTGTAGGACAAAAATGTTCTATGGTTAAATCCTATCATTTAAATATAATTCTGTCAAAACACCTCGAATACTAAAAATATATATATATAACTTCAACATCAAAGTACAAAGTAAGCAGGGCAATATATCGAGAAAAACACAAGCATATTTATAACATCAATATTAAACTGTGTAAAAAGAATATCCTTAAAAAAGTAAATAGATAATATCAGTTTCAAATTATAATATTATAATTATTTTGAAACTGTAATATTGCTTCTCTATGTAGTTTATTACTTTGTAAGGAAGAGATATTTGCAAATATTTTAATGGATGATGCAATGCTGAACAAATGACTTGTCGACGATTGTGATTTGTGGACGATTTTGGAAACAAAAAGAAAAATTCTCGAAAATACAAGAATTATGAAAATATCTCTATAGGAACCCGAAATTTACATATTCTTCTGGATACCTTTATACTCTGTCATGGAGGGTATAAAGAAAGCCAAAGCTTGTCAGTGAAAAGGAATGCGGAACAAACTCTCTAGTTCTATATTGCTGCAGTTGTTAAATATCAATTTGCTATTTACCTGTTTGTTGTAAGTTTCTTCAAATGCTGTTCATTGTACACATTTCGGCTGTGGTTTTTTTATCTCTGTTTTCAAGTTTTCTTGTGGAATAAAGAGCCCTAAACCATTGTATATTCGTTGCTGCATTTCCTTTAATCTACATTTTCCAGGCAATTGCCTTAGCAACATATACATGTAATGATATTTTAACTCTAATTTCAATTTAATTAATTTTCAAGATTTTATCTTAATTTAGGCCATTGTAACTTTATTCTAAAATATTCTCTTATTTCCTGATCCAATTCCACTGTCTCTACTTAATTAATTCAAAAGAAGCTTTGTTAAATTGCTGAATCAGCTGAAAGTCTAACTTCCCCACACTCCGCGTGAAGAGGCAAAATACCGCTGAAGAGGCAAATTCTTTTTTAAAATCTCCCTGTGTTTCCCCTGCCTTCTCCGCTCGTGTAACGAAAATCCCTATCGAAATCTCGTAATATATTAGCACTATGAAGAAATGTTTTCCCTATCAAAATCATAGGTTATATAAGACCAGGGATAAAATGTCCAAGAGCTTTTTCCTCATTCCTTTTTTGTGTCGTTCTGTGTGCTCATCGCTTGTACATATGCCTGCTTCTTAAAAATCAAATAAAACGACGTCACGAAATAGCAAATCTCTTCACTGTCTTCCAACTGCATTCTGCTTCACATAAAATAATGCTTACATACATATATAGATAGAGAGATAAATAGATACATAAATACCATCATATGAACATCAATAAACAACATAAACCTCTTCATCTGCTAATTCATTTTACCTTTTAAATAGATAACACATTCTATTTGTGGTAAATCAATTCCTATAATATTATAAAGAACACGTTAAGGCTTTCTACCAAGTGATTTTTAAAATTTAAACGACGTAACACATTCACTTAATTTTAAATTTAAATGCTAAAAATTAAATAATTCAATGCACTTGTTAGATGCGCCATTATAGCTCAAGATGTTAATCTATTATGTAAATATGTAGATATTCATAGTAAATTTTTCCCTAATTTAACAAGAACTAACGTCTTAGAAAACGTATGTCATTTATTCTAATGTCTCAATCAAAAATATAAAGGAAATCTTAATTCCTTCATTAAAACGTTGTAACGTGGTAATATTTTAGGACTGATTCGAGTATTTTTTTAATTTAAAAATTTATTTAGAATCGTATAGCATTCGCATTTCATATAAATATACTCAATAAAAATACTGTTGTAAAACATACTTATTTTAAATAAAAATTTATTTATTAATATTAAATTCATTAAAATTAGAAAAAAAATTTCTGTATATAGATTGGATATAGCTGCAAATTCATTTTTTTTAGTTCAAAATTTTTTCTAGTGCATTATTATATTTCTAAATTATTGAAAGAAAAATATTGAAACTTCGATTAATTCTTTCTAGTATTCGAGGCATACAAAGAGATACAACTGCATTTGTCTATATATTTCAAATAATAAATTTTACGAATATTTAGGTTTTTGAACTCCGCGAGTCCAAAAGACATATTTTTGAAATTATGTCTTTTAGTGAAAATAATAACTCAAAACCGCCTGGAGCTATAAGGATAAAATTTGGTATATGATATCTACTGAAAAATTACCAATTCTGTCATTCAATGGATTTCTGTCTATCTGCTTAACCGTATACAAGTGAATATGATAGTTACAAAATGAAGGAAGCTAGATAGATAAAATTTGGTACATCTAAGAGATAAAAATGTATCAAATAAAAAAACAATTTCATCAAGTGATTGAAAATTTGTATTTCTGTACTTTTGTAAACATGTAAATGTCGTAACTTAAAAAGCAAGGGCTTAAATATATGAAACTGATATGAGATTTTTTGCCGACAATTATTTTTCTAGCCAACTTTTAGTTTTAATTATTTAGAAATACGGCATCTAAAATATGAGTTAAGTTTTCTGGTACTTGTGCATTAACGATATTTTAGCGATTATCACAAAAATGGTTCTCTAATATGCACTATTGTAACTTTTAGTTGTCAATAGTTTACGGTTAATAATTCATGTCATTTATAAGAGAATATGTGAGAAAATTTCGTGGAAACTACACGGTATGCTGTTTAGTTAAAAATTTAATTAAAATGTAATAATATCATTATGTTAAATAAATAAAATTATTTAATGATATCAATAAGAACTACATCAAAACTTTTATATTTCCCAAAGTGATTATTTTTTTCTTTCATTAACTACCGAATTACTTTTAAGCCCAATATTTCAATCCATATTTGCATCAAAATAAAAACTAAAAACAACATTCTTTAAATTTTAGAGTATTTTTCATTCTTCTTATTATGTAAAATTACTTGAGTCACTTTCTTTATTCATTATAAGTAAGCTCTCTAAAATAAATTGCTGAGACAAGTATCTTCGTTGACTCCAAAAATTATTTATTTAATGCCAAAACAAAAAAAATGTTGCCAACCAAAAAAATATAAAAATAATTATTCTTTGCAAAATAATGTATAGAAAAATCATACTTGAAATAATAATACAAATATTCTTTAAAACTCCAATATGTGATAGGAAAGTGCTTGACAAAATTAATTTAACAGCTATCAAAACAGAATCTTCCTCGGTGGTTTCGTAATTTAATATTATTAAATCCATTATTAGATTTAAATTGTCACATTCTTTCAAAATCCAAATATATATCGTCTGCTTTATCAATGGCCGACATGTTGGCATAATGGTTGATGTACTCGATGTCCACAAATGGAATCCAAAAATTCTTCACGCCCGTTTTATTCTTTCTCAACACTAGTCTTATTGTTTAGAATCAGCATAGTAGGATTGTAATTTTCCATCAAAATCTGTCATTTCCCGGTTAATACTTGGCGGAAATTCCTCATCCAAATGAAGGGGAATTCTTGTATAAGAGTTTAGTTCTAGAAACTTTTGGGAACAAGGCAAGTTTAATATCTGCCACTCGCTAATTAAATCAATCGACAATAAATGTTGCTGAGTGCTGTGAAAACGTCCATGAGTTTTAATTACCAAACGATATTGGAGGTGCTTTGTTCGATTTAGTGGCATAGTGGTTGGGGTTTTGACAACAAACAAATGTTCGGTAAGACACAAAGAGATTGAATGTGAAAGGTATTGCCTTTTACATAATTGATAGCCAATTATGTGCAACAAGTGAATTTGGCTAATACAGAGGCATTAACATATTGTCTTTATACAGAATCGTATTTTGTTATATATAATATTAATACTATTATTTCAAACCTCTGTATTATAATCGTTTTATTTTATTTTATTTATTTAACTAATTGTTATTGGCAACTTCCTGGTTCATCGAGGTTATTGATAGCATTTCTCAGTTAATTTGTTCAAATAAAACTTCGTGTCTGTGATTTTCCCTTACGTTTTCCGATGTTAGAATCGTATTATTTTAAATGCATTTCACGTGTACAGTTCATTTTGTTAAAGGACCTTTCCAGTTGAAACCAGTCCTACTACATCATAGCGCTACTGAAAAGGTAGATATAAAGGTTCAGTAATCTTCTAAATTTTACCCTATTGTAAGTCCACAATTTTTCGTCTAGTTTATAAGGATTTCAGCCGAAATTTGATAAATATTTGCAGATTTGATGAAAAAGTCATAAATTAAACTTTAATGCCATGGCTTCTCGCATTTTTGATTTCTTAAATTCTTAAATTCTAGGAGTACAAAACTTAAATATTCATGAGGATCTAGCTCTCGAATTTGTCTAACGTTTTCGATTCCTTCTCCTTATATATTTCGTAAATAATTTAATAACTCGTTTTAATAATATTCATATAAAAATTGTTTTTTGGCAAAATCTAAGATTTAATTATTTAATTTATTAACAATCAGTGGAATTCTATTTTTAATTTTCGGTTTTTAAGAGACTTTTTTTTCTTACAAAAAAATGGAAAAATAACTGCACAACTATTAACACCACTTCATAATAGGTTTGCTTTCACCATATAACTTTCAGTTAATATGTTTCTAATTGATAACACGTGCTGTTATAACAAGCTTTTATTTTTATTTTTTTTAAATGTACAATAAAGAAAGGCAACCAATTAATTTTTCAATAACTTTTCCTTTGATTAATAAAAAGTCTTCTTGCAAAACTAATTTAGTCAGAAATTGAGTTAAAAAAGACCTTCTTTTTTTTAATTATATTCAGAGCAATGATCACTTTAATTTTAAAAAAGTATTTTTTAAAATAAAAACTTATATATTAAGGAACACACTTCTTAAAATCTTGTTAATTATTATTTTTAAATTTCAAAGTGTACTTTTTTTTTACTAATAATTACTTTCAATATGTTTTTATCCCTAAGATATCTTGCCTTTCCTCAGGTAAAAAGGAAACAAATTCATTTCCCCTAATAATTCCATTATTGTACCTAATAATTTTCAAAGACTCTTTTTCCATTTTTCATCGCTTTATCGAGATGGGTAATATTCAACTGTATGATTTTATTTATCTGAATTAAAAAATAGGGACAATTCTCTTATTTAAAGTGAATAAAAAACGAAAAAAATTCTTGCCTCATTATAATGTTATCTTTTTAGATTCATAATTTTTATTGCCTTTTCCCCCTCATTAATATTTATTTTTTCAACATGAGGATAGTTTTTTTTCTTTCGCCTTTTTGGCATGACTGAATGAAGGCTTTTATGATGATTAACAGTATTATCGTTTGCCAAATTTATCGTTTGCAGAATATCACTTATCTAACCGAATGCATTTTTAATGCCTTTGATATACATGAAATATACTTTTTATATATACTATCTATCTATTTTTATTAATGTATCTGTGTCTTCTCTCATTTTGCCATTTTGGAAAGTTTTCTGTAATACTTGAAAATTTTAAAAATAATTGGTATTTAACTGAAATTTCTCTAAATATAAAATAAATTTATTAACACCAGTTTATCACCTTTCGCAAACAAATCGCCAGAAATTTTATAGAGAATTACAAAACATTAAAAGAATATCCAATATTTTTTTAAGCTGATTGTTTATAAATTGTTACAAAATTGTCATCACTATTTTAAAATATAAAATATTCGTTTCTCTTTTTGTAGACAAGATACTAATGCGTAATTTTCTGAAAGACTATAAAGAAAATTAAAGGAATACTCAACATTTTTAAGTGGGTAGTCGATAAATGATTACAAAATTTTCCTAAAAAAGAAAACATTTCTTTTTTAAATTTTTTGTTTATGATAAAAAACAAACGTATAGTTAATTTTATTTTACACTTCAACACTGAAATATGGTTATTGTAATAATATGAATAAATTATAATTTTCTTTCCATTTTGATATTAATAATTTTTTGAATATTGAGGATATTTTCTTATGCTGTTCATTAAGACTTAATCCCTTTGTAGAAATTTTTTGTGTATCTTCTAATTTTAAGATTTTACTTAAACCTTCATATTTTTAATAAAATTTATTTTATTAACTTAAAATAATAGATTGTAATATAGATAATAATAGATTGCAATTTTTTAAAATTAGTCATTTTTTATTTCTAAAATTCACTTCCAGATGGCGCCATTTGTACGTAGGCAAAAATCAACTAAACTTAATGGGATAATCGACGCATGAGTCTTGAAAACTTTTAAAAATAATAAATATACTGTAGATAGAAAAATGTTAAAATATGAAACTTTGTAATTCTAGCACAGCAGAAAGTCAATGAAGCAATGAATATTTTGCTCGCTTAGAAATTGTATTTTGATTTTCTAGAAGATGAAAGAATGAAATTTTAATTAAAACGTATTAAACTGTGAATCTGATAACATGTTTGCCGCGAGAATTTCAGGACTATTGATGATAGAGATATTTATTAGAACTAAAAGCGCAAGCTCTTATTAACACAATGCGCTAAAATTGTGACACAGATACACACGCGAAACAATTGTTCTCATTTCTTTCTCGTGTTTTAACTCGATATAGCGCATTTTGTATTTCATTGTAAAGTGAAGAAAACTAAGTATGGATTTTGGATGTCTTCTTTTCCACTAAGTGTTTGCAAAATTAAATACAAGCAATAATTCTGGTAAAAAAACTAAATTCTAAAATTTATCCACTTACCTATATGCTTTTTTAAATAATCATGTTCTCATACCTAAAGAAGGATGGACGAACAGGTTTTCTACTGATGCATTTTGTTGCTCTTTTTGAAACGGCTGTTGATATTAGTAACAAATAAGTAGTAGTAAGTAATTTGATCACAATTTCGCAGTTGTTATAATATTTTGGAAGCTATTGTATGTGTTGTAAAATTCAATGAATATAATGCAATTTGATTTTAAAATACAATAATTGACTTTATAATATTTACAGATTTTTTAACTCATTTCCCATGAATGCGGTTAAAGCCGTACAAGTTCAGTTACAAAGTATACCAAAAGTTCTTAAAGAATTAACATAAGTTGCTTATTACAAAAGTGGGATGATCAAAACTGGGGAAAAAAAACCTTCCAAAACACCAAACGATATGATATCGATTCTTTGTGCAGCTAGGTAAATTAGTTAAAGTAAGAAATGGAACGATGAACAAGTAGCTCCGTTTGAAGGTGACGTCACTCCACAGAAATGCCGAACAGGGTTTTTTTTCCCTCCTTGCAAAGTGTTCTAGAAAAACTGATATGATATTTTGACCAGATCTTGGAAAAATAAAACCTTCTATTCTTCTCAAATCTTAATATAATTAGATTTGAGTCTTAATATAATTAATTTGGTATACTATTTAAAGTGGGCGATGCAATAAAAGTTATAAAATTTTTGGCATAGCAGAACCAAAAGCACCAAATTAGTCATGCAATTGTTTTTGGGATAATAAATGGTAACAAATGAAGATTTAAAAAAAAACAGTAATCAGATTTTTCATTTATTAAAAAAAATCGAAATTTTAATAATCTTCTCAATAACTTTGGAACATTTAACCATATAAAGTCCATGCCTGCACTAAATTAAAATTATAAAATTAGTTAACAAAATTTAAAAATCAAAACTATTTTATTTTAAGAAAGAGTTGTCTATTTATGTTTCAAATTTATTAGTATTTATTAGTATTATTATTTGTAAGCTGAATTTTAAAACAAAGAAATAGAATTATGAAAATGCAGATAAATAAATACTTTTTAATAGAATAAAATTATAACACAATGGCATTTCGAATTTAAAGCTCCATCCTTCAACTGAAGATAAATTATACCTTTTAATTGAGATTAGCTCATGATTTCATAATCTGTTATTTTTTGCATCATTTCGATATAAGAATATAAGTATCTAATTAATTTTTAATCTGATATTCGAAAAACGAACAATGTTCCTTTTCCTAAGCTGCATTTTAAATGAATAAAAAAAGTACTTCTTATTAATTATTCTGCTTACATTGTTCTTTTATTTTAAGTAATATTTCTGACTACAATAATGGTCTAAAGGAACCAAATTCCAAAAACCTCGTTAAAGAAACATTTTTTTTTTTTTTTAATGAATCGAAACTAACTTTCTAATAAGTTTTTTAGTCAAACTCTTACTAAACCATTTTTTCCTCAACTATCAAGTTTTTTTCTCCCTAAGGAACTCATTTATTTTCCAAGAATAATTGCCGTATTGTTCTTAATAATACCAAAAGTTGCTTTATCTAACTTTCATTTTTATAACTAGATGGATCATTTTCAACCAAATGAATTTATTTTGATACATCGACAAGAAAAGGAAAGCACTTCTTTCAATTAATAAACTGAAAAAAGGAAGAAATTTTTTTGCTCGTTATAGAATCATCTTTCGAAAGTTATTATTTTTTTTTCCTTTACTATTTATCTTTCTGCGTTGGACTTTTTTTTCTTTTTCTTTTTAAAATTGCATCACCTTTTGTCAATAATTAAAATTAAGCTTCTTATGCTGATTATTATCGTTTGCTAAAATAGTCTTTCTGCCGAAATGCGCTTTTAATGTTTTAATTGCAATTATTATTGTTCTGATTTTCTGTTTCTATGTTTTAGAAATATAAGTCATATGCTTATCTTTCATCTTTCTGTATTTAATTATTATCTGCCGCTTATAATGCTGCTTTGATAATGTCAATATTAATTATCTGAACTTTTGTTTACTAAATACATATTACCAGAAATTTTACTAAAATGTCAATGTTTTGGTTTTATGAATCATAAATTTCATTCTTGTTATTCAAAATTGATTTAATAAGCAATATTACTATTGTTCTGATGAAAAATTTTATTATGCATTTACTTGAAAATACTGTTCTTGTTTTTTTTAAAAAAACTGTTCTTAAAATGTATTCCTCTAGCATTCAATAATATATTTGAAAGAATGTTCCGGATATGTTCATTTAATTTATGATATTTTATAAGTGTTTATATATAGCAAATATTTTTTTAAAGATATCGTTGGCTTATTGATTAAAGTTATAGAGTTTGAAATTTAAAAAAAAAATGATTTTGTATTTTTTTTAAACGACCATCTGCCTATCACCGTATAATTTGTTGCAAACATATGATTAATAAGTGGTGATTTTTTTTTCTGCTGAAGGAATGGTATTTTTAGAACAATTACAAACTGTTTTCTTATGGTTTTTATTAGTTTTCTTTTCTTCCAACTTGAACACTTTGCGCAGTATGTTCATAAAATTATATGTTTTTGATATGCGAAGTTTGTCAACTTTTTGAAGTTGAATCTGCTTGAGATTTACAGAAATGAAGACAATGCATTTTCTTTTCAATCAGAAAACGTGAAATTTTCTAATTACAATGGACTGGCTTTTTACCAGTGTCTAAAAATGGAAGTATATTTTCAAAATATTCTACATGATTACATACATTCTACATACAATTTCTGCTTAATTCAAATCATATGATATTTTATTTTACATAAATGTAACATTCCTATTTTTTTTAATTTAACCATTTGGCAATACAAATAAACGTTCGAAAAATCTTGATTATAAATGATATAAGCATTATTTAATTATTGTTTTATTATCATGTGAAAAAAATGATGTTGTTTTGTTTTGAGAGTTTTGAAATTATTTTCTTATGTGGTGGGCGCACTTTAAATTTAACTTAATCTTCAACTATTGTGCCATATGTTCTCGGAAAATAAAATCCTTTAGAAATGATTCCAAAAAATCTTTCGTGAACTTCATTTCGCATTTCCATTAAATAAATGAAAAGTTCTTAAATTAGATTTTTCCATTTGTAGAGGGCTCTCTAGATTGAAGTTTTCCGGAAATGGAAGCAAAATGGTTTCAAATTGATTTTTTAATCATAACAAAATTGATGGTTTTTGTGATATAGTATATTTTTTAATATTTTTTATTGTATTAGTTAAACTAACATTTTTAAATAAATACATATTTTTTATTAATAAATATATATTCAAGTTTTATTTTTAATATTAAAATTTAAAACACCAAGTATAATTTTTGAATACTTTAATTTTACTTTTATTTCAATACAGCTCTTTTCTGTTCTTATTAATTCACATTTTCTTGAATTATATAGCAACGAATTAATAATTTTTCTTTCTTTTTTTTTCAGGTAAGTGAAAATTTCTCAGAATGTTTGAGCTTGATATTAGAGGTACGTTTGTATTAAAAACATATACTATTTAACTTGAAAAACGTTTTTGAGTCCTATTCGTTTGTTTATTTGCTCTTGGAGATTATTAGATCCTTCTGTTATTAATAAAGGTGTCTCAAAATTAACACAAGATGTGAATGTGCCACTATTCGTGCAGTAATATGTTGGAAACTCTATTAAAACGGTCCATTTGACTGCTGATAGTTTAGGGTTAGTATAAAAGGAGCGTTACACGATCGAACAATGTGTTAACGCATGATCTAAGTTAAATAAAACGCAGTTTTTTTTTCTTTAAATCGTTTTTATTGAATCGTAGAGTACACAGGATAGTGTTATGTATGGAATAAAACACAGGACAAATGGCCTCCACGGCTTTGCTGACACATATATACTCTTTTGCCAAATTGTTCATGACCATTTTGGATAATTGTGGCTGAATTTCGTTGATGCAGTATTGAATTCCTTTCTTCAATGCATGTTTGCTTGTGGGCTTGTAGGCATAGATCTTTGATTTTAAATTACTCCATAAAAAAAATCCAATGGTGTTAAATCGCACGATATAAGGGGCCACTTCTTAAATTTTCGAATGTGGCCGCCATACTCTCATTATTTTTTGAAATATTGTTTCATTTCTATCGTATAACACTCCATGTTTACTAATCCTAAACTACCAAATGTCAAATGCTTTTTTAAATAGGATTCCAAACCCTTTACTGCAGGAATGGGGACAAAATATTGAGTTAATTTTGGGACAGCCTTTATAAACAACAATGTTCCATATCTTCCCAGGATTAAGATTGTTTTCTCTTATGAATTAAAACTATATTTCCGGCTATATCTTGTCACGTTTTATGTATATATAACCAAAAAAAATTTCTTATACATTCCATTCAGGAAATATATCATATAGCCCATTATAAAAGAGATACAAGGCTACGTTATAACCGATCGCAATGTTTAATGAATGGTCACTTTACTAAAGTCAGAGAACAAGTTCGTGGTTATAGATGTCGTCATTCTCAAATAAATGTGCGACAGAAGGACTTTTCGGAATAGTATATAATAATAAAAAAAATGTAATATAATTTTTAAAAATACTGCGAATTTTGAAAAATTAATCTTACATTATTTATGCCGTCTGTTATTTTTTATTATCCTTGTTTTGACTACAAATAGTTGGTATTCACTGAAAATAATATGGATAATTGTGATTACAAAAAATAAAATACTTGCTTATAATCTGTTTAAATAATGATGAAAAAATATAGCATTGATGATTAGAAAATCCGACAAATTTTAATCCACGTTTTTCTCTTACAACTCTTTTTTTTCCGAAATAATCTTTCTTTCTTAGAATTTTTCTAAAGAGTCGCAATTTAATTCTAATCTTCCTCCAGGTTTCTAAAATTTAATGATACTGTTTAATTAAGTCAAGAATTTATCTCTTAAGTAATAGGCAGTTATCAAATTAAAAATTTATAGATCATTTATTGCAAATATTATGCAATTAATTAATTACGGAGGAATATTTTAATATTTTAATTTAATTAGTTTTTAATATTTTAGTATAACATTTGAATATTCCAATAATGTTTCAGATTATATCTGAAATGTCTTTGCATAAAAAAAATCAGCAAGAATCAGTATGCTATTAACTTTTAATTATATTAATTAATAATAAATTTTCCTGATCATTGGAATTGCTAATAAAATAAAAGAAAACTTTGAAAATAAATTAATACCTTCATTAAAAATATATTCACTTAAATCATCTGAAACTGAGAGCAATTCAATTAGTAATGGCGGATAAAAAAATATGCAGACGATAAAAATAAGTTAATGAAAATAAAAAATAAAAGAACTTCACTTCAAATTTATTTTGAGAAGAAATTACTATTTAACGATTCATACTAATGTCATCTAATGCTATATAATTCAATAATGTTTTTCCCCTAAACTATGTGGGTAGAACACGAGGTTAGAAATATATATAATTTTACGTTTTGTTCCAATTTACATCAGCTATTATTTCCTTTTCTAAATTTTAATTATAAGAAATCTTCCTAAACAAATTTTGTTGATTATAAGAAATAAAAAAATAAATAGAATAGGTATGAGTGGGTGTATAGGACAATATATGACATTTTATTTCTTTTAATTAGGAAGAAAAAGCATGTTAAGAACAAGAATAATTAAATTACTTAAGTTTATTACAACATTAATTGCAAACGACAAACTTAGAAAATAACAATTCAACATCTTCATTTAACTCTTTTAAAAGCTTTCTAGTGATCATAATAATTTAAATATTCTCTTTGCACTGATTTTTATCAGAATTTTTGTATTTTTTTGAATGATTTAATAATTAATTACAAAGGTTATTTACTTCGTTGAAATTTTGATCTGAAGAAAAAAAATTTTTAAAGAAAAATTTAATTAAACAAATAATGGCTCGAAATAATTAATGTAACTTTAAAAATGAAACTTACAATTAATTAACGTATCTATATTCCTCATACGATTTATTTTTAGTTGGAAAACAAAAATGATTTGGAAAAATAATTGGCTGAGCTCCATTCACCGTTTTACAATTAAATTACTAATCTTTAGCGTCCAGCTGGCTCGTCAAATACATTGGTTATATATTTAATTTCAATTACTTGTACGATGCTTGTACGTAATATCATGTCGATGGTTTTGTTAAATTGTCACATTAAAGTCGTGTTTTTGATTTGTCTTACATATGTTCTGCTTACTGCTTACATGAACACCATGACATCTTAGCATTATTAAAAACATAAATGTCCAATTCATCTATCCTCTGAATTTAGAAGTATCGTAACTTCACTTTTTTTTTTCGCCTTTTAAACTATAGAGTTATTAAATAGAATCTTTAATCAACTTATAATAATGGAAGAAAATTAATTTAAGGGATAATATGTTTGAAGAAACAATGAAAACGATTGCGGCTTTATTCAAAAAAAATAATAATGCTATTGTGAAATATACTTAAAAGTATGATCAAAAGTTAATTAAATGTAGACTAAGGAATTTCACAGCAACTACATTGGCATCATTGAAAAGTTAAATTTCCGGACTTTAAAGTAATGTAAAATTTATTTTTATGCCAGAATATTTTCCGTACTTATCATGAAAAAAAAAGATTAGATGCTTAGCCTAGTTTTAAGTAATTAAAATTTTTGTTTAAATTTCAAAAAAATCTCTTCGAGCTGCTAGTTTTCATCCTTCAAACAATCTGACGGAAGATACATTCGTCGTTTTAAAAAGCCGATGTATTTTATTCAATTGTTTTCCAACAAACGTTGTACTTTCGTGTTTCGCCTGCAAACGATTCACTAATACTTATCTCTACTATTAATAAAGATAAAAGTGTGTGTGTGTGTGTGTGCGCGCGCGCCAGCGCACTATCTCGTGCATTCATTGACACTCTACAACAGACTGCTTGTCCTACAGGAGATCAGCATATAAAAATTGTTAAATATTATCTTCATTGCAACCTTGAAACATTGCAAGGGTTAAATAAAAGCTAAGAAAAGCCAAGACAGAAGACCCTTCCATAAAAGAGATAAGATTAATCCCACTGGAAGAGAGGGTGAAATACTAATGGCTTAGTGGCAGAGCATCTACTCAAAAGAAAAATTACCACTGGTACAGCATTTGTACCAAACGTCATGAAAAGGCTCAACGCCCAGAAAGAGAAAGAAAAAGAAAAAGAATGAAGTTCTCGTCGACGTTGATTACCATTCTAATCTAGATTCCTGGAGGCCAGAGCAAAGGGCCAAGTCAGCCCCCAATCCATTTTCCCTCATTAAGACGTATCAACATTCTCGCGTCTAATCCTGGACGGGAAGAAAAGCCACATCAGGAAAAAAGACAAACACACTTCTTCTGTTGCCACCTCCGATAAAGAAAAGAGGCGAAGAAAATGGAAACAAAAGCCGGCCAACGCGATTAGCTGATCCTCGTTCCGACTTGTCTTTGTTGGGCACAGAAATTCCGTCCCCAGCTCCTGCCAAAGAGGAGGCGAGGAAAGATAAATAAATGGGATTTTTTGAATGCTTTTGGTCGTCTGAGTGGACAAAGTAGACGTGATAAATAAATGAGCATTAGGAAAGAGGATGTATAATGCGGATTGGCAACTTGTTTTAATGACAGTTTGGGCAGAAAAGTAGATGATTGAATATAGAAATGATATATGTATATAAATGGAGTGGTGTGGTTTAAGTGCAATTCCGTTTCATTTTAAGAATAAACAAGAACTATAGTGGGACAAATATCTTAATGCTTTGAAGCTTTCCGATATGGCAAAGAGTGCACTTAAATCTGCACCTTTTCGTAGTAGCACTATGTTATACAATATTGCATAATATTATATTAAATGATGTAATATTTAGCAATAATGTACAATAGGATGTGCTACCAGGGTATTAGGCCACATCTTATTGTTTCTTTTTCAAGAGTAAAAAAAATAGATAGGTTTGTCAATCTACGAATAGAACATCTCGGAAACAAAAAAAAATTGACAAATTGAAATTGGCATTAATTTTGAGCAAAATATGATAAGCGAAAAAATTGTATGTCTGTCCATTTGTAAGGAATATGATCATAGTAACTTCACAACATATTAAAGTAGATGGCTGAAAATTAGTATTTTATTTTTATCATAAAATTATGGATATTTGTTAAATTTTTGTAAAGTCAGTGATAGGATTTTTGTAAAGTCAATATATCGGCTTTTCTATGGCTTTGTGAACACGGTAATGGTGAAAAGAAAACTATTAGATAAATAGGGTTTTAGTCATACTCTCAGTACTAAAACTGTAGATAGCTTGCAATTTTATACGTAATCTTTCTATATGAAGAGATCTTAAATGTATATTAGATTCTCCTATATGAAAAACGAAACTAGGTACAAAATACAGCACACTGAACATTTAGACATTTTCTTTGGACAACTGATTCGCCAGGGACATTTTTATTTCAATTTAATCTCATGCATAATTTGAATTTCCTCATGATCATATTTTTAAGCTTAAAATGGTAATAGACAATGCTGCATGCTAATAATTTAGTTACTCGTGTCCCAGAGATCATAACGCCAATTATATAATTAATATTTGAATAAGCTGCTTGAATTTGCACGTTGTTAGTTTTGTGGTAAAATAATTTCACTTCATGATTCCTCATGTAAAATGTGCAGATAATTAGTAAAATTTTTCCAAATTTTGTATTCAAAGGGCGAAGAAAATTCCACAATTAAATATTTGATGGTACAGAAAAAAATGGTGTAAATTTCAATGCACCAACGAAATCCATTTTTCAAAAATTATGTTAAGATTCTTAAAAATAGTATTTTTATTAAATTTTCTTAACAAAAATATTCTTCATATTTAATATTATTTACAAAAATATTCTTCATATTTAATATTCTTTACAAAAATATACTTCAGATTTAATATTCTTTACAAAAATATACTTCAGATTTAATATTCTTTACAAAAATATACTTCAGATTTAATATTCTTTACAAAAATATTCTTCATTTTTCATGTTCTTTACAAAAATATTCTTCTTATTAAGTATTTTTTTAAAAATATTCTTCTTAAAATTATTTTTAAATATTATTTTATCAAATATTCTTTAAAAATATTCTTATTAAATATACTCAAAAAAATTCTTCTAAAAATTATTCTTCGAAAATATTCTTCTTATTAAATAGTCACAAAAATTATTCTTCTTAAAATGATTCTTTAAAAATGCTCTTAAATATTATTTTTATCAAATGTTCTTTAAAAATATTCTCTCTTATTAAATATTTTTTAAGTATTCTTATAATTTTTCAATATTTTTACGAAATCGCTGTTATTTATGGGGTAAAAATTGTACGACAACTAAAATGTTATCATTGCAAAGTCAAATTTTTGAATTATCAAACTGTGTAAAAATAATTTTCATGTAATAACATTTTTGAAAGTTATGATGGAAAAACGGCTAAATCTCACAGAAATTTTAATCAAATAAAAGTTTTTAAAAAGTTGTCTATAATATTGATGTACCATTCCAAAATATATACCTTCCAAATTTTGTTGTTGAAAGTCAAACTTACAAATCATACATTCACATATTCTCTTTTATTATTGGTAATTATTGGAAATATTAAATAGAATTTTTCTCTTTTGAGTTTTGCTTACTAACCAACACTATTTTGACGATTGCAATGTTTTATTTTCATATACGAGAAAAACAAATAACAAATTTTACAAAAATGAAATGCATCTTTAAAAAAATCGAAAGATTGATAAAACTAAATAAAGTAACCACATGAAAGCAATGAATAAATCTGCAGTACTAAAAGAAAACATTTTGAGAATTTCATATTTTTTTCATCGACATATTTTGAATCTGCTTGGGACACAATAATATGCTGCCATTCTAATAATATCCCATTCGTCATTCTTTAATATCAAACAACAAAATAAACACAAAATAAAAATATATCTCCTAATTTCATCAGTAAATATTTACTTGTTGGAAAACCACATCTTCCTTATTTAAAGCTTCTTGAGTTCTTCAAAACTGTAGTTATATATCTCAAATGTTTCAAAGCTTCAAATAGTAATATATGATTAATAAAAATTTATTTTATAGCTATAACTTTACGGATGGGATAAAACTGATCATATGTAGATTGAGTAAATGAAATTTGAACAAAACAATTCTCATCAGAATAACTTTTATAGATATAGAATATAAAATAGAACTTTGATGACATTATTCTTCTTAAAGTATTATTAATATTTACGATTTCATGATCTTCTTTTATTACAGTTGGAAACTATTTTATTACAGAATTACTTGCATGTACATTATTTTTATACAAACTTTGAATTTCCAAATAAATAACATTTCAGCCCTTTAAATTAGAAAACACGTAATTTAAAGCAAAAAAAGAAAAAAAGAATTTCAAATTCTTTCTATAGCCACTGAAATCCAAAGCAGTAAGTCTATTTCTATAAAAAAAATATTTCATCATTTTTTTGTATAAAATTTTTATTTAATGCACAATTCGTTTGTTAGCAAATGCGATCATATTCAACAGGGCGGCATTTAGATTTAGTATTTAGATATGGAACATCTAGTTAAAAAAATTGATATGGCTTTAAAATTTTTCAACATATGTTTAATATTTTATAAAATATGATATTATATATTTGCATACCAAAACAATGTTCAAATATATTAGTGTGATAATAGTTTTTGTGTGGAAATATGTTTGCCATTTATTATTGTCTTATTCAGTGTCATGAACGATAAAAAAAAATAAGAGGGTCTAATTTGGTAACTTGAGAAAAGTTAATTTATAAAAATTCAGTCTGCAAATCTATACATTGATCTTAAGGAGAAAAATATATTTCTAAAATTATTTCTAAAAATATTGATCACAATGATCATTATCCCAAAATTACATAAAATTTTCAAATTTTCTGAATTATTTCTGGAGTAAAAGTTGCTTTATAAAAAATCGCTAACAAAATTATAGATCGCGAAATTTTGTTTTTAGAACATTGTTTTTTGCTAATACTTTTTTCTATTCAAAAATTCTTTATTTGTGAATTTAAGTTGAACATGAATTGTTTTTAAATTCATGACCGAAATAATTAATTTTGACATTTAACTTTACTACTGTTTACTTCTTTCCAAAAGATTATATTAAAAGTTTTCTCATTAAGAAAACATTACCATCATATTAATGAGATAAATAAATAATGAATAGAAACATTTTTTTTTATTAAAGAGAATTTTTGCCCAATACAATGGAAACTAAATCGCAAATCTTTTCTCAAAAATTAATCAGCTGTTCTTTATTATACTAGAACATCTGCTTCAATCCTATTCCAGACATATCATGAGCACGGGCAGCTGAAATAAAATTTTAAAATAAAACTGTTCCAATCGAAGAGAAGAAAGTTAAGAAGAAAAGAAAAAAAGAGCAATCATTTGGAAAATCTTTCGAATTCGAATGTCCATTTACCTTATTACTTGCTTGAATATCTTTTCCAAATATAGAACGCGTACGAAAGAAAAAAAAATTACCTTTCCTACACTGCTAAACTAAATCAAAGAAAAATAAACTTTTTCCACTTCTAATATCTCATTTCACAAGACTCCTAAAGATTTTTATAATTTTCTTTCTTTTCTTCTCCGAAAGCTGGCAACGGCTATTAAATCTGGCTAATGGTTATGAATAGTGATTGGTTGCCTAGGTAACGTGCCAAACAGAGTCCGGAAATAGCTTGCCACTGCTGCTCCTCATTTAAAGAGCTATGCTGAGTATTAACTAAACGTTTCGCTATAATACATTTTCCTATGTTCCACCTTATGGGGTCATTTGAGAGTGCCTATGGTCCAAAATCAGCCTCCCCATTCTCCAGGGTTGGTTGCTGAACTTTTAATATGTTTAGGGTTGACTAAGAATTTTAAGTATCGAAGCGGGATTGCCGAGTGATGTAATTATGGTAATTTTTTCGTAATCATTTAATGAGTTTTGGTATGTTTTAATTAAATTTGAACGGTTGCGGTGGTTTGTTTCAATAAGGCGAGACTTTTATAATTGTTGGTGATTTTATTTTCTCTATTATTTGTGGATCTAATTCAGAAAATTAGTTTTGGGAAATAATGAATTTGAATATTATAGTAATGCGCATTTTTTCCATCAAACCTATTTGGTATGTATATTTTTTAGAAATAAAAATTCAGTTGAGGATATTCTGCTATAATTTGCAATCATTTTACCAAACATTTTAATTTAGCCACAACTTACTGGAAAGATTTTTAATAATTCAGAAATCTTTTGAATTACATTCATTCAGATTAAGTCTGTCTGTCTGGCTGTTTGAATAAAAATGAACTCAATAACTATAAAACGTAAACAACTATATAAATAAAATTCATGCACAGGTTTAGCATCTGAAATGTAGATTCTTTTTTAAATTTTGAACCAAATATGTCAACGAGTTGACCGTTTGTTGGTCTGTGCTTTCGCCAACATATAAACATAGCAGCTGTTTGTTAACATAAACACAACGACTTAAATCAATGAAATTCAGTATATAACAGAGAAAAAGCATTGTATACATAAAAAAATTCGAGCACGAAGTTTTGACGAATCTCCACTTACAATATTTCCCTATTAGACCGTAAATGACTCATTATGACCCAAAAAACACATTTTTGGAAATATATTTATCTGCGAATTAGGTAATTCAGGAACACTTCGAGTTAAGTGGGTGAAATTAGGTAACATGCAGACCAAATATGTAATTTTTTTATAAGATTTTGAATGACATCCATTAAAAAAAATCTGTCTTGATGTCTAAATACAAACATAAACTGTAACTACAAACTACAAAGAGCTAGACAGATAAAATTTGGTTCACAAGTTTAGAATTAAAATGTAAATTTATATTAAATTTCGAACTACACTCATTTCAGTGTTGTCAGTCTGTCCGCCTGTAATTTATCATACATGTGAATGTGATGATTCAGATAGAGAATGACTTGGAAGTATGAAATTTAGTGTATGATATTGTTATTAAAATTGTAATTCAGTGCGAAATTCTGGTTTCAATATATCGACAAAATAAGGCTTTTAAAATACTTGACTTTCTTCAATGTATTACAAAATACAAAACTCTCCTGCAGAACTCTGAAAATAAAAATCTGAGCTCTAATGGCTCTCGCGTTTTGTCTAAAGTACACAATTATATGGGGGAGGAAAGGAAGATAGCATTTTTATTAGTTAGTATATGATAATGTTTCGGGAAATCAATTCATTGGCTTTAAAGAAATAACCTATACTCAGCATTTATCCAGTTATGCAGATAATTTATTTCCTGGATTTAATAAGAAACCGATTAATCCGGAAAATTCGACTGTTCCGCTAAAATACTACAAAAATAAATGAATGAAAATAGCGGGAGTAATCTTCGCCTCCGCAAAAAATTCTCGCATACATTCTAATTAACCTATCGTACCAGAGAACGCCTTCCATGATATTGGAGTAAAATAATTACGAAATATTTTTTGGCGTGAATTTAGCATGTATACTGAATTTTTCATATCATCCTTGGCGAGTTATTTGGGGATTAATCCCTGGTATTCAGTTAATATTATCCAAAAATCGAATTTGTGCTTTAGACATGTTTTTCTCACCCGATTGAAATAAAGATTTGACAAAAAACTGGACTTGTGGTCACAAAATCCCATACCAAATTTGACATATTAAAGTCATTGCGTCTTTGAGCTTTCATATTTATGTTTTTCTTATGCGTTCTTATGTGTTTTATCTTAACATAAAGTCTATTATCTAGTCTAGTTAGCATACAGTCATTATCTAATTTTGTTTTACGCGTGTTTATGTTTTTCTTATACAATTTCTTATGTCTGAAAGTACAGATCGACAGACTGTCAACTCTTCGTTCGATTTGGCTAACAATTCGACAGGTGTCTATACTACAGATGTAAAATCTGTATACTAAATCTTATTTATCTAGCTCTCTTGGTTTTGTGATGATTGTGTTAACATAAATTCGAACAGCCCGACGGACGGAACAGATTTTACACAAAATGTGATAGAATTTTGAAAAATTTGTGTAAAGACAAAATAACCTACCAAATTTGATATACTTAAATCATTACGTTATTGAATGATCGCGTTTACATGTGTCCAAAAATATAGACCCAGAGACGTTGTTGGATTTAGTTCAAAATTCGGTACGTGTCAACACTATAAATGTTAAATATGTGAACCGAATTTAACACACCTTTCTCTCCTCGTTTAGTAGCTACTGTCTCTGATCGAATTTTGTTCATGATTTCATAGAAAACTATAAGTTTAGTGTAAAAACGGTATGTTGAATTTCATCTGTCTAGCTAAAAGTATTTTTGAGTTATCTTTGTCACAAACAGAGAGACGGACATTTCCCAAAAATTATTTTTCGAACTCGGGGATGTCTAAAAAGAGAAAATTAGTCAAAATTCTGAATTCACATTTTTGATGATTACTATTGTTACAAACCTGCAATTCGGCTTCCCAGCATAGTTTGTTCCATCAACAGAAAGAATGTTTTACAGTCATCTGAATGGGACAGAGTCCAGGTGGCGTGTCAAAGGTCCCGGAGCTTGGCGACAAACTTGGCGACCATTTGGCAACTTGGCGACGAATTTGGCGACTTTGGCGCCAAAATAGATAATACCCGAAACTTCGAGAATTTTCCCGATCCGTCCAGTAGGAACCGAGATACGCCTCGAACGTTCCTGATTGGTTGAGAGGCTTCTTGCCCCGCCT
>JAPMOR010115513.1:453157-557164 GCA_026543865.1 Argiope aurantia | reverse complement strand
ATTCTTGTTATAATTTTGATACATAAATAATTTCTGGTTTCATAATTTACGATTTAAATTGTTTATAGATTTGAAAAATTATTTACTGCAAAAGCACACATTTATATTTCATTGATGATTATTTTTTCCAAAATAATTTTTTGCCTTTAAATTTCAGCTATTTATGGAAAAATAGTGAATTAGTCTTATTTTTATATTCTTTACTTTTAAATTAGTTTCATATAAAATTAATTATTCAAGTAAATAATGTTTTAAAATTTATTATTATTTAAATTTTACATTATAACAAATAAACTTCTTAACATTTTTCTTTCTTTCTTAAAATTCTTAATATTTTTTTTTTTTTTTTTTTTTTTTAGCAAATGTGTCTTTCATCTAAGGCATTTTCCTTCAGAATTATTTAATGGCATAGTTTTTTAAAAATACAGATATTAGTTAATGAATATTTTGTTCTGTTATGCTCTTTTTAATATTAATCTATAACCTGTAATATTTTGTTATAATAACCTTTTGAATATAATAAATATTCTTAAAATGAGACAAAGCATTTTATAGCTAATAATTCCAAGTTATAAACTTTTTCTTTATTTGCAGAAGTGTAAAATTTTGGAGGAAGATTTTTGTGATGCTGCTTATATAGAAGAAGCTTTGAAGGAGGTAAATAGTTCTTTTTTGGGAATAGAATCTTATTATCTTGATTTTTAAAAAATATTTTGTTGCATTATTTTCTAAATTTCTAAAATAAGTACATATTTTAGATGAGAAAGTATATTTTAATTTTGTGAAGTAAGCTGTTAAAAAGAAGACAAAGAAAAAAAAGACCTTGATTTCATACATTTGTTTTACTTTCATATTATGAACTTTATGGGGTTTTTTTTCCCCCTCATCGTGTGTGTGCTCTAAAAATTGACCAGCATTTTTTCCTTTTAATTAAAGGCTTGTTTTCCAAAAAAAGTAAATAGATAAATAAATAAATAA
Organism: Argiope aurantia; assembly: GCA_026543865.1. Lineage (NCBI taxonomy): Eukaryota > Metazoa > Arthropoda > Arachnida > Araneae > Araneidae > Argiope > Argiope aurantia. Next base: position 556,186 of record JAPMOR010115513.1, on the reverse strand, counting down.
AAATTATTTTTTAAACAATTTAATAGTTGTCGCAATTATCTTAGTTAGGTCATACTATATCTAAAAACATATTATAAATTTCCTGAATGTGAGCGAGAAATAGATGGCTTTAATTTAAATTTTTGTCAATAAAAAATTAAATAAAAACTCTCCCAATTGAGAATAATTTTTTAAAAATTTATTTAACTTTTTATGAGAAGAAACATTTTAAATATCAGTATTTTTTATTTCCTTTTTAGTACTTTTAATTTAGTATACAAGTTGAATTATAAATTTATTGAAACTCTTCTATTTAATTTATCTTATTTATAGGAGTTTTTTGGTACATACTGTAAATATTTTTAAACTTAAGATACTTAAATGTTTGTTAAAAAAATTAAAACTCTAATATCTGATTGAAAATTTTATTTTATTGTTTTGAATTAAAGTTTGTTCTGATGTATAGAATGATCATAAAGTTTTCTCCTGCTTATATATATATATATATATATATAACAAAAGGAATATCAAATATAATGCTATTTAATTTTTTAGTGTGAAATGGTATGTTCACAAATTTTCTTTATCCTGCAGATAGCACAGCTAATGCAGAAATAATTATTTTACTTTTGATTGTTATTAAAAGACATCAAGGGAAAAAAGTTAAATATGTTCTGTTGTTCCATAAATTTGTATTGGAATTACTTTTCAATATAAGGTTTGAGGTTATATAAAAGATAGAACAATGTTACAATGTTAGTTGAAGATAATGATACATTCAAAGTTGGGATCACAGATATTGTGACTAAAGTAACAGTCAAAATGCTGATCAATACTCAGAATTGAAATATTGTTGTGATATCTTTGAGCTATGAAATGCATGATTACTTGCACTGAAATTTCTGACATAAATGAATTTATTAAAAACTTTATTAATATTGAATATATTTTTGAGATAGTAATAGCCCAAATTATGGTAGAATTTTTGCAATAATTTTTTCCTTTCTCCTCCTTGTATATTAAGATTTCAAATTGCTTCATTTAGAAAAATATTTGTTTTGCACTGTTTGATAATCAGTTTTTTTTTTTTTTTTTTCAAATTTGAAATGTGTTAGCTTCTGTTATTATTGAGTTCATGCCAGACAGAAAGCTTTTCATAAATCATAATAAATTTAATGTTATATTTTTTTCAGTTTTATTTCTCAAAACTTTTTTTTTTTCAGATTTCAAAAAATACTGATATTTGCACAGCTGAAAAAGATATGGATTCCAACTCCAAAGTGCTGAGCAATAATTACTGTTGTGAAGAAAATTGTGTTAAAAATGACAAGGATTATTTTGATGAACACAGTCTTAAGGATGTGCAAAACTTTGTTACCTTAAAAAATGTTTCCAATCTTTCACCTGATTTTCCTCTGGCTCCACATGAATCAGTATTAATAGTTGGTGAGTTTAATTCAAGTTCTATAAATAGTAATGATTGTTCAGATTTACATTTTTTGGAAAAGATGGATTGCCTTCTGAAAAATGAAACTATTCCTTTTCATCCAGAAATTGCAAATTTCATTCAGGAGCTGCTTTTGGAAATGGAAGCTCTTTTAAACAGTTTAAAGAGTGGTAGGAATTCTGTAAGTGATCCTGTGGCTTTGTCATATATTGCACGTTGTCAAACTATTAGACAATATCTAGAAAAAATTCTCCTTTTGGAATTTAAAAAGCTAGAGGAGCGTAAAATTGAAAAGCAAAATTTTGAAGAATATGCATTTTGCATGAAATCATCTGCTTTAAAACAAGATAAATTAATTCATTCTCTTTTAGAGCAAGTTAATTCATGTGTAAATGAGAACAAAAACCTTCATGAGCGACTTTGTTTTTTAAAAGACAAATTGCAATCCTTTGGTCTATTAAAACCTGAAGGCAATGATGAGTTTAAAAGCTATTCTGAAATAGTGAACCAGATTTCAGATATTGATGAGATTTTTGAAGACAATATTAATTTGGATAATCATCGCAACAATGATATACCAAATAATTATTTGGAATTTTTGCAAATTTTTAAAACTTCATCAGCCAATTTACAAACTCTGAGTGTACAAGCTAGAAATTTGCAACTATTGTCAGATTCCTCACATAAATTAAATGATAATTTAATATCTAGGGTTCAAGATCAAGAATTACAAATGAAAGGTATAACTAAACAATTAGAACAAGCTCACAATCTTCTAGAAGCTATGAAGAAACAGCACCAAAGACTCCAGTCTGCAGAAAACATTGTCAAATATGATCTCCAAGAGAAGCGTCGATTTTTAAACAAACTAAAACAGCAGTTGGAGGCAACTCGAGAGAATTGTGATCTTGTTAGAATGAAGAATTCCAAGTCAGAAGCAGAATGGCAAGATTTAAGGAGAGAATTTGTGCAAAGGAATAAACAGACTAGTGAAGAAAGTGATTTTATTGATGACAGAGGTGAAGAAAGTTGTTTTATTGATGATATAGGCGAAGAAAGTGTTTTGGTTGAAGATAATATTGAAAATAATGGTCTTATTGTTCAATGTTCAACTGTCGAAAGCTGTGTTGTTGTTAATAATGTTAATGAAAGTGTTCCTAATAAGGAAATTTCTGTTAGCAGCAGTGATACTGAATCAAGATATGAACTGAAAAGGAATCGCCTTCAGCTTTTAGAAGAACAGTGCAAATTACTTTACACTAATTTAAAAAACAAGTCAAATAGAGGGAAAGAACTTGATACTCGTCTAGAATCTTGGTGTAAAGCCATTGAAAATTCTCCTATTAATATCTCTAAAAAGAATAATTTATCAGTGATCTTGAATGCTAACAAAGAATATAAAGATGTCCCAGATCAAGTTACAACTGAAAACATAAACATTGATTTTAATAGTGATGTTGATAGCCCATTATCATCACCTGAGATTGAGAGCTTTGACTCTGACAGTTGTTCATGTATTCCGCATGATTCCAGTACAATTTCAAAAGAATTGTTTTCTTTAGAGTCTTTAAAAACTGATGAGTTGTTATCTTCTAAAATCAATGACTTGGATAGTAATAAGCTTTCTTTTGAACATGAAGAGCAACAGAGTGTTGCTTCTGACCCATTGTCAGTAGAACTTTATGGTGATTGTGACTCCAAAACTATAGACTGTGTTCAGGACAGTTCTTATTTTGGATCTGTGGACTCACTTGAAAAAAATGAGAAATGCCAATTGGAAAACTGTGATTCTGAAGAGATGTTAATTCAAACAAAAGCTAATGGACATATTAGTTCTACTGAAAATTAAAGGTTAGGTTTTTTTAAATATATATATGTATGATTAAAATGTTTTATTTGCTTAATTTTGAACATTTTTTTTTAACAAATGATTCAACTTTCTTTTTTCTCTAATAAGAAGTATGACAACTTTATTAATTTAGATATCTATAAAACACTTTACCATAAAATACTAACTCTTCACTTGAGAAGTTGTTTGCAATTTTATATATAAATATGTATATATGTAAAGATGCTTTTTAATTATATTCAATTTATTATTAGTTATTAATTTAAGCAAACATTTGATTTATTCTTAATAATTAATATCTAAAATACATAAATTTTCAGGACTGATCAATTAAGATTATTTTCAATTTTTGTCCCTTGTAAATGTATTCATGTATATTTCAGTACTTAAAACTTTAAATGATGAATGTTGATATTTTGAATGAAATTGATATTTTATTCTGGTGGTTAAATCTTCTAATGTGTTTATATAAATTAATTTGCAGAAATCTAAGTAGGAGAATTGAAATAAATACCAAAAAGTAGGAGATGTAGGTATATTTAGCTTTTATAAAATGTTTGAAGATTGGAAAGGCGGAAAAACTTTGTCAGCCTTATGGCTTAAGGATATATAATTTGGCTTATATATAGCTCAAATCCCTTCTCCATTTATAATAGTATCATGAAGATGATGTTGTCAACTGGATTACTAGGTTCAAGAACAAAATCTAATACCAAATGATGGCAGTATGCTGCTAAGTTAACCACAAAAAAATGGAAAAATTAATATGTTCTTACTGCTTTAAAATGCATCACTGCCACAGAAAAATATATGCTTATTGATATATCATGAAGTATAAATAATACACATTGCAATAATACACAGTATAAATTATACACATTGGTTTAAATAGTTTTTTGCTGCTACAGAGATGTTTTGATAAGAATATGTACACATATACTTATTTTTCTTTAGTTTGGTTATCATCATGATATACTGAGAATATGTACTATGTATGTAGGCCTGGTGTGTTTTAAATCTATTGTCAGAGATGAAAAGATTTCTTCTATAAGTAATATAGGAGTATGATGTTAATTAAATAGCTCATTTTGTCAATCATTCTCTAGATTGGTCTGTTCAAAATTAGGAAATTGAACTCTGGTAGTTCTGAGATTTAAAAAAAGGATATTGATATAGAAAATCAATCTATCTTTTCTTAAAAAATCTTATATTATATTGAAGGCAGTGAATTGTATGATGATTAATCCTTTTGTGTATTATTCAAAATTTTTGAAATTGAGGGAAAAAAAGAAACTTAGATTTTTACTCAAAACTTAGCTGAATGCATTCTTGTATTTACTGAGTTAGTTTTATACATAGTTATCAGTTTCAGTGGTATACTGAGTTTTCGTAGTTAGTTTTATACATAGTTATCACTTCTACAAAGTTTGTAATATCAATTGACCAGAATTTTATCATAATTTCCGAGCTAATCTAAAGCAATTGATTCTGTTTTTAATTTGGAATAGTTTTAATTTCATTTGGAGCACTATTGTAAAATTCCATATTCTTCAATAAACCCAAATTTTGGACATGAAAACTGTCAAATCCAGCCACATTATTGTCACTATATTTCATGTCGTATCCAATTTGTTTGGTGTAACTTGCTTCTATTTCTATTTGATAGTAAGATTCCAAATGCTTATTTTATTTGAAATTGAGAACAAAGAACTGCTTTTTTAATTATATATATGAGTGTTCCAAAAAGAAAAGACATTTTACATATGGACATTTCATATTTTACATATGGACAGACAAAGTTACATATGGACATTTCATATGTAACTACAATGTAAAATCATCTTATTATCCATACGATACTCTTGTCGGTTCAAAAATCTGTAATGCTGTGAAAAAATAATATAAAAAAATGCTTTTACATGTTTTTCTGCTTATATTTTAATCAAGCTTTCGCTAATCCATTTAGGTTTTTTTATTTTGTATACTTTTTTACTAGTTTATTCTTTTGTTTGGCCTATTCTCACAGGAGAAGAACCTGTAGGTTTCTATTTATATTAAAAATTAACAAATCATTGGATATTTTCTCTTCAGATAAGAAGAAAAAAAATTTATTTCAATATTGTTGTCAATAAACAAATAAAACAATTTTAAATATATAATATTGTTTGCCATTTCAGCAATATGTAATGAAATTTATTTTTTTAAATAGTTCTAATTTTTCCTCAATATTTGTTTATTTTGAATTCTTAGTGTTTTTTAAATTAATTGATCTCTATGCAACTTTTTAGGGTATAAGAAAATGATTGTTTAATTTGTTGAAAATGTGATTTTGTTTTATTTGTTATTTTAAAATTTCTAAAGAAAAGCTGTTATGTATTTTATTTAATTAGTATCTGTCTTGATTTATAAAGTAATAACATTATAATAGCTTTTTTAATATAGAAAATTGCTTTATATACTTTTCTTATTTCCATGTTGAGTTAATATGATTTATTACAAAATTCAATGAAGATTAAAAATTTTTTAAAAACAAATTCTTAATATTAATGTGATGCATGGAACTGTGACTGCATTTCTAAAAATTCCTCATAATCTATCTCCTAGTGTCTCTATGCTGTTATTTAAAATTATTATGGCACAATTAAACTTGATTATTATGAACTGGAATATGCTTATACATGAGCAGTAAATAGATACAAATTATATTTTTGAATGAGAAAACTTTAATTTGAGTAATTCCCATTGCTGAGAATTTGTTTGCCAGCTTGATTTACATCTTGAAGCTAACTTATTCTTTAGTTTCCGAGAAGAGATCTGTAGATGGTTTATGCAATCTTTGTATTTCATGAGATCACATAGAAAAAAAAAATTGGAACATTTTCTATAGCCATATTTTATCAATTACAAAAATTCTATGTGGAAGTAGGTTCTTTTACAATAAGATTGGACATCCATCTTATATGTCAAGCAGTGATTGAATTCTCATTATATTATTCTTCTTGTGGCTGATTCGTTTCTCTTACCTTTATCCCATAGAAAAATCTGTAGAAAATTATTTTATATTTCATTTTTGTTTTGAAAAATTTCAAGTTTTGATAAACTAAATTGATTTAATTGTTTTGAAAGGGATCCTCCAAAATTAGTTGATAATGTGCAATTAGGACTGATGATACAATAAAAAAGTACATTGAACATTGATTAGTCAAGTGGAAAGGTTAGAATTATCTGGATTTTGTTGGTATTTTGCATTTTCTAACTTTTTTTTCTGCTTTATTATGAATTAGAGTACTCAAATTTAATGCTTTCTAAATATTTACTTTTGACTTTATACATAATAGATATATATAAGACATAAATTATGGATTTTTCTATATAAGTTTTTATTTCATAAATTTTTACATTTGTGAAGTTTGTCTTACAGCAGTCATAACTTGTAAATAATTAAAAATTAGTTGACAATTGATTAACACCTTGAAATTGTAAAAGAAAAAAAACACAGTTTGCATTGCAAAATTGCTGTATTCCTGTATTTTACAAAATACTATTAAGATTTTTAATGCATAAATAAATATTTTTTCTCAACTTTCCAACCTATAGAAAACTAATTTAATATTTATTTTTCAGAGATTTTTAACATCATTCAAATACAGTGCTGAAGGCTTTGAAGAATCTAGAAAGACTTTTACTTTGAATCTTTTCTACTTGGAACAAAGTTGAGATAAGAATCTCAAAGAATTCTGTGTGGCAAATGGAGAAGTTCTTTTCCCTCATCTCTTCTCATTCCTTTATTTATGTGAATTCAAATATCTGTGTTTAAGTTGAGCTACTAAGAAATGCAACTACAAGTGCCTTAAACTTAAAAAGATCAAAAAATATTATTGATTTTTTTATGACAATGAAAATCTTTAGCTACTATTTCCTATACTTTGTTGAAGCACTTTCTAATACCATTGAAATTTTTTTAATTCTCTAACTTAATAAATCAACATTTTAAAGGTAATCATAAACTCACTTAATAGTCAGCAACTATTATGTTCTATTTTTGCTAACTGGTTGTCTTAATTTTATTAAATTAGCATTCTATTTTAAAGTTTCACCATGAATTCTCATGCACAAATGGTATTAAGTGCATGACCATTATATTTTAATTTGAGTATTTCATTCTAATATTTGTTCCATTTGAAATAATTTGATTCCTCTCCAAAACATTTTAAAGTTGATAAACTTTAATTTGCACAACCTTGTATAAAAAATGAATATAACAAAAGTTGATAAAATATCTTAAATAATACGAAGGATTCAATAAAATTAAAAATGAATATTTTTAATTTCAAATTCCTTTTAAAACTATACATAAAATTTTTAAAGAATTTTATTAAAATTGTGTTTATTGCATTTGTTTTATAAATTATGTTCAGTTTCCAAGCGCATTTAATTAATTGGCATTGTTCAAATGCATCATTTTTGAGTGAAGACATGTATGTTAAAAATTATTCCTCCCACTCTCTATTCTCACATTTGAAAACTTGAATAATCACTTTATGTACTTGATATCTTTGTGTATGTATATTTAAGTGAGTAATATTTTCTAACATAATTCTATTAAATATATGATCATGAGACATGTTGCTAATGCTCATTTAGAATCCTGATTTAAATTGAAAACACAAATTACTAAACAATTATGTTCATTGCTACTTATAAGAGTAACTCTACTACTCAATTAAAGTAATTCTTCACACAATTTTTCCTTATTTTAATAAAAATATAATAAATATTATTTGTTTTAATATTTACTTTGGACTTGTAATATTTATGAAAATATATTTATAACTAGAATAATTTTTATCTGTGAAGGGAAACAATTTGTTTGTTTTTTGATCCCATAAATTTATTAACACTTGGACTGTGAAAATAATTAGTATTTTGTAGAATAATAAAGTTTTAATAGAGAAAGTTCTTAATTCCGAGATTTATAGATGTTCTAGATTTCATTGGAAAAAATTCTCATTTGGGAAAAATGAATTAATTTGATATTTCTCAATGAATATTTAAAAAATTAATTTGAATGAAATCTTGACAATCTATACAGATAAAAATGAAATATCTAAATAAATATAATGAATAGTTTATATACAGTAAAATTCCAATTTACGCAATAAATTTTATACAAATTTTGCTCTCAAATACTAGATACATAAGAAAAGTTTTAGGGATGATCTCAACAATTAATTAAAGTGTATTTTTTATAACTAAAGACTATATCAGATATATTTTACCATACCGTTGGTAACACTGATTTCCCTTTCTCTGAAGAAATATATCACTCTGAAGTGGGAAGTTGCATATGATAAAAGAATTTTTTATATTATAATAGTTTATATAAATGTATTTTTTACATTATATTTTTAAATGAATTTATTTATATGTGCATAAGCATTCTATTGAATGTTGATTATTTAATCTATTTTTATTTTCTTCGTGTGGCTTTCATACTATGTAACTATCAATATCTGGTGTCATAATTGTGAACTTTAAATGTATTCATTAGGTTATTATTATTGAAATTTTAGTAATAATATACACAGTTTTAATAAGAACTTCATAACATTGAATTAAGTGGTTAGCAATTTCCTTCATAAAACACATAAAAATATTTTCAAACCAAATAGCATAGAACATATTTACTATTTATAAAGATCATGATTTGAATTCTGAACAATCCTTACTTTATTTTTTTCTTATACGATACATATGATGAATAATTTAAGTACTTTTTTCCCTTTAATACTGAAATAGATGAACTTTGCAATTTGAATGCAATAGCAGGGAGTAGCTGTGAATTTTATTTCTAGAAAAGTTTGAAATTACATGTCATAAAAATAGATTCAATAATGTTTAAATCTTTATTTTATTGTTGTCTTTTTTTTTCACTTTTTACTTTCTCTTGCTCCTTTCAAAACCTCTCTTCTTTCTACAAACACTGTTTTTCCTACCTATAGTTCATTTCATCAATATTTTATCCTATTTGTCAGTTATACTTAGCAACTCATTTAGAGATTCTGTGACTGTTTGATGTAGAAATTTAAAATGTGCTGCAAAATGTATTGATTTTGGGAAGTAAAATGCAGTGAGAATAATTTTTCAAATGACTATTTGTTTTTATTAAAAACAAAAATATTATTTGATTGTATTATTTCCTTTATCCATAATTATAAATCTAAAATAAATTTTTTAAAATAGAACTATTCTGTTTATCTATCATACAATTTTTATCGCTAATTATGTGTCTTATGATCTATTAATAGATCAAGAAAGTTTACTATATTTATTAAATAAACTTTTGAGGTGTCTGATAGTTTTGTTAAAATTATCAGGTACTATTTATTATCATTTGCTATAATCTGCTTTGTAATACCGTTCAATTAGGCACATATATTATTTTGTAGTGCTGATAATTCTATAATTAATTTAGTGAAAGCTATTCTTCAACATCAAGAATTGTCATCCTCAAAAAGTGAGCTTGGTTATACAATAGTACCTAAAAGTTTGCAGTGGAAAGGATTTGGAAATTGCAGTCTGAGGTGTGTAAAAATTATATTAAATTTATGAAAATAATAATAATAAACAATAATATTGAGAATATTAAATATTATTTAATGTTCTTAACTTTCACATAGTTCTTGTTTTATCAAATTAAAAAAAAGATATCAGCCATAATATTATGGCCGACTTTTTATTACATACTTTGTTATTTTACCACTGCAGCAATTAAAGAATTACAAACATAAGTTTCATATACCTGGGGGGGATATTATTTCTAACACTTTTTAATGGAATCAGATCAAATTTTTTGTTATATTGTCATTTAAGGTTAAATAAAACTTATATTATTTTTCTTGAAACTTTTATATATTATATATTAAAGATTGTTTGTGTTTGAAGCTATATTTATGTACTCAAAATCTATATGCATTTGAATGAAAGTTCATATTTTATATTTAAACTTGTTGTCTTAAAGTCATTAGAAGAATTTGTATGCTGTTTTCATCATTCTGTAGAGATTTTTATGGAAGGTTAAACAAACATCTTGTAAAAATATAATTTGAATGAAACATATTTATTCTCTTTTGTGTATTCAGGATTCTTCTTTCTGTAGTGTAGCTTATCACTAAAAATTGTCTGTAAATGCAAGTCATTAATTTTTTTTATTTACACTTTTCAAGTATATTCTTTTTAATCATCATTTTTTAATCTAAATAAAAATACAAATTCATCATATTTTTCTTAAAATATTGCAAAAAAAGTTAACACCATTATCCCAAAAAATTTAAATTAACAAGTGTTCCAAACACATGAAATTTTTTCATATGTTGTTTTACATCTAAATCATTGATAAAAATATCTTTCTTTATTCAAATTGTATTTGACTTCCAAACCATGATTATTCTTGAGATTCTGAAAATTATTTTACACTATAGATACTATCTATGTCAATATCATTTCATTTTCAAAAATTTGAACTGGCTCACACAAAATTTTTCTGCAGTTGTATTTCTTTAATGAAATCCTGTTACAAATAATAAAAATATGATAAAATGCAAGATTGAATTTTGGTAAAACATTAAAAAAAATCAAATGTTATATTTTTTTTCATGGAAAAAAATGGTTATAAATGCAGACTGATTACAGAAGAATTCCCCAATTGTGTAAAACTATATTTATAAAATAAAAACTTACAATCATGATTAACATTGACTAACAATCATAATAATCGCTTCAAAAATAATATTGTAAATACTATATAAGTTATATGAGAATAATATAGCTTTTTTTATTTCAAAATAAAATTGTGATAATCATTATTAAGTTTTTAAAAAAGAAAATGCTATTTATTATGCTATTAATCCTTTTTAAATTTTTTAAAGAATTTTTGTTTTTAATTCAAAGTTTGAATAAACAACTTTTTTTTAAAAGTTATATATCCAGTAAAAGTAAGTCGGTACATTTTCCTATTTTCTTTATCCGTTTCATTTCTGTAGGATTTTATATGAATTAATTTGAAATAAAAAACAATGATTAAAAAATATAACATTATTTATTTTTCGTCTGAAATAATTCAAATGTCACAATAATGAATATGAAATTATCTAGAATTTTCCAAAATGCTGTTAAAAATTCTGTCAGAAAATTTTTAGACATCGTCAATAACACATGAGATTAGAAAAAATCGTTATTTAAGAAGAAAAAAAAAAACGGGTTTTGAATTCGAAAGATAATATACCATGCAAATATTTCAGTGTTTATCTAATTTCTGTGCAGCTAGATTTATGAAATCTATTGCAATTCTTATAGTAGTATTTATATCTTTGTTTAAAAATATTATCACTTACTTTTGTTAAGATTTTTAATACTCTTCAAAAGTAAATGATAATTTTTTTGTAATTCTATTACAAAACAATAAATAAACAGATAAATACTGAACTTTAAGATGGAAATATTGAGAGCCATTCTAAAAGATGTAAAGCATTAAATTAGGAATTTAATTGATTTGAATTTACAACATTATCCTTCTTTGTGATGATGATTACTGTAAATCACAGATTTTAAATATTTAAAAATTTGTTCCTCAAAATTAAGATATATATATATAATATCATAAAAGAATCAAAGTAGTTTATATAATCAATTAATAAAACATTTTAAATTTATGTTAATCAATTATATTAAATGTAATTTCTGCATTATACTGAATTATAAATATACCATTTTTATAGTAAATAATGGATAATAATGCATAATAGCAAATATTAAGATTTATTATAATTTAATGTGAAAAATAAGCATATTTTATTTTAATCATTTTCAATATCCCTAGCTTTAACTTCAGATTAGAATTGCAGCTGCCCTTAAATTTATTTCAGATTAAAAGCAAGATTGATTTTTGCAATAATATAACATTTTGAAAGAAATTTTTTCAAAATGTTTTAAGTATGGATGACAATAGAGAAAATGTACCTGTATCTGAATAATAAAGATTAAAACAAAATGAAAAAAATGTGTGTTTTAAATCAAGAATGAATATTTTTTTTAATCTTTTATTTAAAATTTTTACTTCCAAAAATATTGTAGTTTGCCATTAGTGGTGCAAGTATAATAATTTGGAACTATGCTCTAGCAACATTTGTTTTACTATTTAAATGATGCTTTAGAATGTTCCTTCACAATGGTTTATTAAATGACATACTGAGATGTTTGTTTGCAGAGATTTAGCCTTTCAAATTTGGAGAGTTTTTTTTTTTTTATCGCTACGAAATAAGTGTTCCAGAAATTGAATTAATTTAAATAAATCATTTCACGTTTTTTTGTATATGGAGTAATAAGACTACATGCCCCCCCCCCTCCATCAGTTAGACTTATTACTTACTAGCCGCCTTTGGCGACCAGCCGGTTCGCCAGTATTACCGCTCGCTACACTTTTAAATTAAATATTTTAAGTAACTAGTCTCTTAATAGATTCTCAAACAAAACATTTTTAATCTTCAAATTTTGATAGTCATACCAAACTTATACTGTTGTTTAGATCGTTTCGTTCAATTTACTATATATATTTTGCTAATTTGTTGTCATTTCCGGTAAAACTTCAACTTTAATTTAAAGTGGAAATGATGAAATTACAATTAATATAAAGATATTTTTTAATAAAACCAAGCGCTTTATTTTATTTATCATCTTTATTGTTATTTATTTATTTATTATTATTATTGAATATGAGAATTGCAAACAGAATCGCTCGGTATTGAAGTCTTATGTGAACTACAAAATATTTCTCATAAATTATGTAATATCTCAAAGAATAATTCAACAAAAATTTCTCAGATTCAGCATAAAATTCAGTTTTTAGTTTTGCTTTCAAAAGGATTGAAATGAAATCAATAATAATATTTTGTTCCAGCCTATAAATATATTTCAAAAATTATGAAGTCTAAATTTAATGCAGTAAGGTATCATATTCTGAGATATATTCTAGACACACCAATTTTAAATAAATGAATGAATGTTTCTATTTTCCACGATCAACTAAGACTTATTTATAAAGTTTTGAATGTTAAAAATTTAGAAAAACTCAATATTTTCATATTCTTAGACCAATTAATTCTGAGAAACCTGCGTGCTGATTTTCATTGAAACGATCGATGGAAAATCTAAAATTATCCTTTTTTTATTGAATAGTGATATTCAAATTTTCATAAATCAGTCAGTTTAAGTGATTGTTTTAATTGATTGGAAATTAACTCTTTTTATTTAAAATATTAATGTTTCAAGAACATTTTGTTAATCGTGATTTCCACAGCAGAAGCTTTATGTAAAATCAAAAATTTGTTATTTATTAGAGCATTTATTGAATCAAATTACATAAAATATACTCATTTTCCATTTAGACCATTTTAACAGATCTGTGTCTTACTAAAGGTTTACAAATTAGCTGTGTGGCCCCGATTTGAATGGATATCCGGTTCATATTAAACAAAACTTGCCTTAAAATAAAACTGATTTATTGTATTAATAATATAGAGAGTGTAAAAGATCATAAAATAATTTTTATTGAATTTATTTTTTAGAAAAAATAATATTTCTTATTTGTTTCATTTCCTACAGACACGTGCCGAAGATTATATTTTTGCAGATTTCATTTCCAAAAAGATTTAATTTATTTTTAATTGGAGCTTCAATCAATGTGATGGCAACGCTTTGAAAAAAGCTAATTTTTTCCCATGAATTAAATGAATGCGAAACGTGCTCGTGCATCTTAAATTTTATTTTTATTTTGTACGAAAAAAATTGTTGGAAAAATATAATTAAAATATTTATTTAAAAATTCGTTAAAAATAGAAATTTAATTTTAAGGTTAAAACATTGGTATCATTTAAAAGATAAATGTTTGGATCTTTAACTTGATGTGAAAATATTTTTTGTGCGGTAATATTTTCGGAAGTTATAGCAGAAACACGCCAAAATTTCGATTAATTTTTAAATAAATAAATTCTAATTAAAAATTCGAAAAAATAACCCCCAGGTGCACATTCCCGACCTCCAAGGTATGCACGTGCCAAATTTGGTATCTGTAGGTCAAACGGTCTGGCCTGTAGAGCGCCAACACACACACACATTGAGCTTTATTATAAGTATAGATAAATACTATCATCCTTTTTAATCCGATTCCCTTGGTAAATATTTTGATAGAGTAGTTTGTAGGCTTTCCTGTTCGTGCATCCAGAGCCTTTCCTTTCCATTTCCACCCATATTCAACAAATAGGAACATTCTAAAGTAATTCATTTTAAGGGGAACATTCTAAAGTATCATACCCATTCTACCTGATTTGATTAAGCAGAATATCCATTCTGCGTAATTAAGAAAAAAAAAGTAGGAAAGAGGAAGAAATTAGAATGGGTTGGATATTGAGTCTTCCTATTTCATGTCCTACCAATTTTGACATTTTTTTTTCATTGATGATAAATTTTGGAATGCCTTCATTCTATTGGCATGTTGTGGAATGACTTTGAATATCCAGCATAATGAGCTCTAAACCAGTACCATCTCTAGGGCTAATTGGCTGTGTTATCTCTTAGACTAGTAGAGCCCTGTCTGAGATATCTTATTCATAAATCAGAAATTGTTAAAATGTTGTGATATCTAACCAAATATATTGTGTCTATTCCCAAGTCCTTCTCTCACACACACAAAATGTTATAAAAGAAATAATAACATATATTTTTTTAAAAATTACAAATTATTATAACAAAGCTCAGTATGGAGAGTTATGCATTATTTGTTTAATCAGTAATTAAATAAAAGAAAACACCCTTTTGTTTATGCAAAAGAAGATTCTGCAGTTAACATTTCTGAAATTAATTTGTACCAGATTTTTTTTAAATTTTTTTTTACAAATAATAGGAAGATTTAAATAATTACAGGAGAGTTTCAAAAAATTACAGAAACATAATAATTTGTGTTACCTGTAGTAGCAGAATTATATCTACTCTCAGCTCAGTTTGGTCGATATAAATGGAAGGAAAAGTGGTTAGGCAATGATGTGTGTTCTGAGTGCCTTTACTAGACAATTTAAAATTCAGTTTCAGATTTTTAAAATTAATCTTTTCTTTCCTCACTTGCAAAGGAAAAGTCATATATTGTCCAAAAATTCAACTTTAATATTTTCGTAAATGTTTACATGTTAGGTCACCTAGAGTCGAAAAAACTATTTGTGGTATATTAATCTATTAACATGATAATTCACCTGTGTGCTACACAGGTGAAATTTGGTTTGTGATCATATCATCAAAATTTAGATTTCGGGGAAGAACAGGGAGATTTAAAATTAGCAGGATTTTATCACCAGGCTTGTAAATTTGCATAATATTTTAAACAAAATCGTTCAAAGAGTTCACTGTTGAAAGTTTTGTCTTTTTTAATAGGTATTTTAACATCATAACAGAGTATTGCAATAAATAAATGAAATTTTATGTGGGAATCTAGTCACCAAACTAGAGATGTTTATCAAATGTTGGTTCCAAATACAAGTGAAGTACTCCAAACTGCATTATCAGTTGCCCTCTTTTGGCATTATGAACATGCCATATCATGTTATTATATGATAAAATCGGGAAGAGAACAATTCTACTTAATTTTTTTCTCCATTTTAAATGCTTAGATTTGTAAAAATGGGGGAAAAATGGCTAAACTCGTTTCCAGTTGGGCTATACTTGTAAGATTTGCTTTGTATATAGGATAATTCTTACTGTAGACCAATAGTTAATTTCTAGAACATTAAAGATAAATATATAGTTCCAAATGGAAATATGCTTTAAATAGTAGAAAGAATTGCATTTTGTATTTTTTGAGACAATAATGCATTTCTCAAAAATTTACGAAATTGAAATTTTTATGCAATTTTCAGGTTTTATCAGTCATATTTAGTAAAATATTTTTGATACTATAACATTTTAAACAAAAAAAAATCTGTGACTATAACTCATCGAGTTATGAAATGAGGAAAACTGCTATGACGAATTTTACAACTAAATATGTGGTCTCGGGAGAGATTTTAAGAAATCGTTTGCAAATTGAAATAATGCTTTGCTATTATTTTTTTAATTGTACTTTAAAATAAACTTTATATAGAACACTTTTAGCTTCAATTATTATATCTCGGTTAATTTTAGTCATTAAAAAATAAGATTTTTTTTAATTGTATGTTTTAGGCTATCAATATTTTTTCCCCCTATATATGATTGTTACGATTGCAAGACCATATAAAAAGTAAAAATTCTTAAAATTTTAAGATATATATTCATGAATGTAAACAACATAAAATATAATTCTTTCCTTCATTTAAAATATTTTTTCCAACTAGAATTAATTATATATTTGTAATGGTTTCAAAATTAGCTATTGGATCATAATAAGAATGGATACTATACCAAATACTACATGAAAATAGGAAAATACGAAAATTTTTATGGATTTGTATCTAATTCTAAAATATGATAGCAGTATGAAGGCAATAACAGAAGTAATCTTTTTAAAAAATAAGAATGCTCCATAAAATATTCTGTTAGATCATATGTGATTGGTTTTCAACGGAAGGATTAAAAAGTAAATAAACTTAAGGATAATCTTAACATTGTTATTAATAATTCTGACCTGATTGTCCCTTTAATTAATTTTCAAGATTTTGATTTATTTGAATTTGAAATGATTATTTTTTAATATCCCATTATATGAAAAATTCTTTTAATGTATATATCTATATAAAAAAAGACTTTGTGTATCTATCAAATATACATCTATAAAAAAAGATTTTTAAAATAATCTTTTTTACTAATACTTTCATTAATTTTTTCTAAAAAAAGTCAAAATTTTTAATTTACTAGTAGTTATCTAAATCTTGTTCTTAGCATAGTTTAAAAGAAAATTGTTGAAATCGCTGCTTTAGATGCAATTGGTTGTGAATGGATTAAAAGAATTTTTTAAAATTTAGGATCTGCATTGATAAAGAAAGGTTCTTCAACCTTGCACTGCTTTCCATAAAATGCAAACAAAGAAGTTTAAATTTAAATGAGATTATTAATATATTTGCTGAAAAGAAGAAAAAAATTATATTTTCTTCTATATTTTTATTATTATATTTTAAATTATGTATGTTATTATTATTAAAGATAAATTTTACACATGTTCCTTTCTTATATTAAAAATTGAAAATTTTATTTACTATGGTCACCTAACCCATATTTGTTAGGTTACCACAGTAAATAAAATTTACTATGCACTGGGTTATTCATTAACTTTACTTACAGATTTTCAAATATAGTAATTTTCTATATTGGAACTTTCATGATAAAATAAAAGGGCTAATGGAATTGTGAAATATTTTTGATATCAAAATGAAAAAAGTTTTCCTTTTATTTATTTTTTTAATCTTTCTCGGAAATATAGTCAACTGATTTTTATGCCAGTTTTTTTATTCCAAAATTTACAATGCTTTTGTACATATAGAAATAACATACAATTTTGAGCTGTTTCTTATTTTGAAACAATTATATGTGTTGCGCTTCAAATTAGGAAGGGGGGAAAAATTTGATTTCATCATAGTTTAATAATAAACTTCTCAAGATTTGAAAATATAATTCCTTTCATCTTTTTTCTGTTAGCATAAAAATATAACTTCTTCCAAAATTTTTGTAGTATGATATGTGGAATACTTTAACTATCTTAAAGATATGTTAGAATATATGTAATTCAGCTATAGATCTGAAATTCTAAATATATTCTTCTGACTATTATCCCTTGTATACTACATAGAGCTGCAGTGGACAGATAGTCTTAGGATAAGGATAGGATAGTCGTGGGTTTGAAGCTCAAATTACCAAAGATCCATCATTTGCATTGGTCTGATTCATGTTAAATCTGACAGATCTTCAGCAATCTGACAGATTGCTGATCTTCAACTTCAAATAGACAAGTGTATTTATGAGAGAAGGGAAAGTATGAAATAATGAGCTGGCCACAGGGAAATATTATAATCGTAAAAAAATAGAATTATGTTGAATTTGACATTTTTTTTACTGCTTAATATTGATACATCTTCTATAGATAGAAGTTATAATGTCTCAAAGTATCTAATCACCATTAAAAATTGCTAAAAGCCTTATCAGCTTCAGAGCATTTGACCATGGTACAAATGGAGCTAGATCAAAATAAATCCTCTGTACAAAACTGTCTCAATAATCTTAACTAATCTACACTTTCAGTCTATATATATATATTTTTTCAATGGTCATTTTGCTGATTTTGGTACCTTCCCGGCAAAACATGAAAAAATATAACCAGGTTTTTTAAGTAGAGTCATATTTTTACTTGAATGTGATATGAAAGAAATTCTGAATCAAGAATTGTCATATTACTGTTTTTGTAACAAAATTTCTTTTTAATGCATTACTATTATAATTAAAATAACTTTTTTTACTGCTGTAGGCTGCATGAGAATATGCTTTTGATAAGAAACTAACAATTATAGTGACATTTGGTTTTCTGCAGATGTACTTTTAGAAAACTCCAAAGCCTGAATTCAAAACTGTGCTAAATTATTGAGGTAAGATTTAATGTTTCACCACTTTCAGCAAATTCACATGAAACTACATGAATTTTAATTTTGCTCCATCTCTACTGTCAAAACTATATTGTATGTTTGTAAATGACATATTCTTATGCTTTGTAATTGCTAATAAATAAAAAAATTAAAAATTTGAATAATTTTTGATATCTAATTTGAAAAACATCTAATACATAAAATATATACATATATATATATACTAATTTGGGCATTTACATTTTATTTTGTTATAAAACATGAATCAGATTCTTAAATTTTATAAAAATATTCCTATGTTTATCCTTTTAATTTTTATTTTTTCTTTGCTTTATAAGTTTTAGGAATGAGGCCCTTATTCTTTCCTTCCAGTGAAATTAAAATAATAAATTCCTTTTTATATTGATAATTTTGTAAATAAAGTAAATAATAGATTTATTGTTTTTAAAATTAAATATCTCTGATGTTTTAGTTTTGCTAAAATATTAAAAGTTGTTTGTGTGATACAGTTAATTCTTTGTCTGATAGAATTTATTAACAATGTTGAATACTTTAAAATTTGTATTTAATCAAGCTATAAGCAAACAAAACTAGTTAGTCAAGTAATTTAAAACTATTCAATAGGCATAAAAGAATTTTAACAAAATGAAAATTTAATTTCACTTTCTTCATTGACTATTAAAAAATTCATTTTGTTTGTTCAAAATTCTTGAATATTATATCCTATATAAATATTTTTCTTGCATCCGAATATTTTCTTAATGTTTTGTTTCCTTTTATCAATATGACTTTTGAATTATCATTATTATATTATTGTTCTTTTGTCATCTGCTGTGCTGCCTTTTCACAATGCAGCAACCTACTATATTTTGATATTTCATGAAATATATCTGAAGTAAATGATATTAAACTTATATTTCGGTAATTGTTGAGTGTTTTCTGCACTCCTCCACCTTTTCCCTTCTAATTAGTCGCAAATTGGACTAAAATTAAATAGTATTAAATACTTTTTTAAATATTTAACTACATTATGAAACCCTTGTAATTTCTGGTATAAAGACTATTCATAAATTTATTCCAAAATGTAGTGTTCAAATAAAAATATTTCTGATTACTATGGGAAGTTCCAAAGGCAGTATACCACACAATTCTGATTAAAAATGAAGTTAAGAATTCGGATTTTTATTAACCGTTTCTCCAGAAATCTAGGATTTAAATAAAATCGTTTCAGAAAAGAATGTAAAATTGACATTATAGTTGATTTTCAGGATATGAAAGTTTGTAGAATATTTAATTTAAAATGTTCCTTTATAATTCAAAAAATTGATGGGAAAACAAAAACTTTTAATTTTATTTTTAAGCACTTTAATGGTGAGCAAAGTCCATGCAATTGTGTCTGAAAGTTTCTTATTGTTAAATAATGAGCATATTTCTTTTTAAAATACTTCTAAAGAATTAACAGAAAATTGTTAAGGAAACAGGAAAAATTGTTAATATTCATGAATCCGTTTATAAGAAGTCTGATAATTAATAAAGGATCTTGTTAAATTTTAAATATTTGGTACTTTTTGCATAATTTATAATTTGAGGTAAGCAACTGTTGAAATTCTCATTGATAGGAAAAAATTTCATCTTGATTATACAAGACAGTCAGATTTCTGGTCAATTTGGATAATCAACATCATGTATAAATAAAGTATTTTTATTATTAAAAAATAAATGTTTTTTGTGGTATTTCAATGAAATGAAAATAATTTAAACCATGTTCATCTTTTTATTGCTTTAAATCATTGAGGTATAGTTGTAGTTCTCTTCGTCTTATAAAATTGTACATAAAATTCATTTCTACATTACATAACACTCAACAAATTACATCTATTGAATATATCATCACACCTACTGCTATAATCACATTGCAGCACAGAACACAGTTATCACATCTATTGTAAACACAACTCAATACAACATACATATACATTATATACACAATAATGCAATAATTTAAAGCACTATGTATAATTGAGGTAAAAAGGTTTCAAATAATAAAACAAGGATTTCACAACCAATGGCAAAATAAGACTTTGAGCATAAAAAGTAGATACCAGCATACTATAACACTAATTTTAACATTGAAAAGCTCTAAGTATATACTTTAAGCAAATAAAAAAAGTCAATGAACTTGGACAGAATGCAACTGTTGTGCTAAAAAGTTGCACAGTTTGAATAGCTATTGAATTAAAAGCACAGAGCACCAAGATAGAGTTCTTCACTTCAGATGTCAGCATCTATGCTTTAATTGCTTCCTAAAAAAATGCAACACTTTAACAAAAAAAGAGAAAAAAGAAATGCTTTCAAATATGATTGGAAAAAAAAATGTATGTTGTGTTAAAAAAAAAATCAGGAAGCTAGAGGAATTAAATGTTTAGCTGGAATGTACTATTTAATATCATGCAAACATTTTATATTACTTCAAAAAGCATCAATATATTTTAAAACAATCCTTGCATTTAAATGTGAAACACACTTACGGATTGTCTTTCAAAAATCTAATCCGACGTAAATAAAAGGAAAAATAAATTAAACAATAATGGCATATATTTCAATGCTTCCATTACAAATATTAATCGGAAATGCTACATTTAAGAAAGAGGGGAGGGGGAGGAAAAAAATTTCATATATTTCAACAAAATTCAATTTTTTGCAATTAGTCCTCAAAATGAAATATTCAAAATTTGCTAGAATATAATTTTTATTCAAATTTATTATCAATATACTGATAACTGTTTATATTCCTCTGATATGTGGAGAATTATAAGGCCTACTTAAAATTATTTTGTGAATGAAACAATAAATATTAACATATAAGAAGCATGTAAAATTTAAAAACATTTTAATAAATAATACTGAAGTTTGTGAGGTTCATTCTGCAAGAAAATTATAGGAACATAAAGAAGATTAAAAACAATAATTTAAAAGTTCTTTTAATTCTCTAGCATGGTTTTTCTTTGCAATTATTTTATCCAACTTAAAAGATGAGGGGGGGGGGGGGGGATATTTTTTTTAAAGTTAAATGAGGTCATGTATTTATAAGTGATTTTGAACATTGCAAATCTCATGTCGTAGCTTTCAAGTTTTTTAAAAACTTGGCTAACAATTAATTGAAATATTCAAGCAGTCAAGATTTTACTGAAATTTGTATTTATATTAGAATTATGTCACATCTTTATTACAGTACATTGCATATAATGAAATATTGTTAAAACATTTATTGAAAAAAATTTAAGAATATTTATTACATATACCTTTTACATGTTTAATAAAGTCTGTATAATTCTTCATGTAAAATCAATTAATAACTATGCACTTTTTTTTTTGAAAATTCATCTTAATAAATAAAATTATTATAACTTTCATTTCATATTGAAAATTTTAGTAGATAAAACTAATCAACAAAGATTTGTTGATTAGTCTTGTAGGCTTATGATATTTTAACAAATTTCTAACAGCTAACATGGAAAAAGGATCTTTATTGATTCAAAATTATTGCAATTTAAAAACAAGATTTGCTTAAAACACAAATTATTTCAAGATTTATATTGGCTACTAAAATATGTTCTTACACAAAATAGACTTAAGATTCCCATCTTAAGACTAATCTCTCATCTCCTCAATTTTACTATAGTCATATGTATCTCGTATTTACTTCTTTCTTTTGAAGCTTATTTCTTGGATAATTAACATCACACGATAATGGTAGATATAATAGTTTTACAGTATTCTATATTCATTCTATGCTCATCAAAAAATATTAAGAAAAAATAGACGGTGAAAGTTATGATGATAATTTTTGAAATTCCTTTTCAAAATTTGTAAATATAGTAAAGCACCATTAATACATTTCTCATTTATACCTTGTTCCATCAAAATCTTGATTTATTCATAACCATTGTAATGATCAAGTGCTTTGAGACAAAGCTCCATTTAGATTATTGGAATTGCATGAAAGCAAAGAGAACTTTTGTGGCACATACAGAAGTTTGATTCTGATACAATCACTTCAAAATTATTCATGATTAATTAATTAATAGAAGAAAATTTTGTTCAAGTGAAAATTTCAACAGTGATGAAGAATGTAAGTAAGTTATTTTACCTTTCTTTAAAGACATAATGAATTCCATTGTACATTTTGCATTGAAGTAAAGGTATAATTTTGCTCATTTTCATTATAAATTTTTAACTTTAAAATTTAATTATTGTTTTCAGTATTATATAGTAATATATAAGAACTATACCTGAAACTTTTTCAATTATTAATCAAAAAATATTAAGGATAATTAAATTTTTGATAGTCAAAGTTGGTTATTAAAATTTCAGTTATGTATTTTTTTTTCATGTCATGCTTTTCCCCATGTCCATGCTTTAGTGCTTTACTATAAAATCAAAAACTTAACAAATATGAATTATAAATATTATATTTAAAATAAAAATATTAATTATTTACAAAAATATTTAAGAAATCATTTTTATGTATATTTTTAAATAATATTTCATCAATAAGGACTAATTGCATACATTTTTTAATGGAAAAAAATCCAAAAACATTTTATAACTATATTGAAATATTTTTTCAATAATACTTCCAGCATTCTAGATTTTACACAAACTTTTCTAAAAACAATATATTCATAAATACATATCCATACTTACATGGAAGTAAAAACCAGTTGTATACATAATATAAATAGCACATACATTAGGACATACAAAGACCACATTTCATTCTATTAAAATATATCCCGCTTGGGAAAAAAATTTCTTTTTAGTATATGTGCATTTTCTAAGCTTAGTTTGTTTTGACATCAGTTGAATTTAATTTTCAATTAATTAAAAAGGCAATTTAATATTTTTAATATATATGTTAATTATAAACATCTACTGAATGTAAAATGCTTATAACATATTAAAATAATTGGAAAAAATTATGTATATAACAATATGAGGTATGTTTAATCTTTCTCAGTAATGGAAAATATGCAGCAGTTGCGTTAGAGGTAGGTTCAAAGATTAATCGATATAATTTAATACAATAAAAATGAAAATAAATTATTTAATATATTTTGAGTAAATTATAAAGCTTAGTATAAGGAGTTTTTAATGATACCTCAATAAATTTTAAAAAAACTGCTTCATCAGGAGAAAATATAAAAATGACCATGTTAAATTATGTAAAAAAATATTGCAAGTTATTGATTAAAATAAACTAACAAAAATATTTTATAGAAAATAGCACATGTAATGAGATATTTATGAAAGAATGTTTTCTTTGAGGTATAATATGCAACTGCTGCCTCAGTGTAATAAATTGAACTTTAAAATGATTGCTAGAAACAGATGAATATTCAAATTTCGAGTTTTAAAGTATTAGGAAAACTGAGGTACTTAGCTTACAAGCAATTTCTTAACTTCTGTTCAAAATTTATATTAAAATCAACTTGCACATATCTTCTTATTCAAGTTATTATAGAATTCACTATTGATAAAAAAAATATATTGCATAGTAAGATAGAATTTACTGCTATCATGTATTTATAACTTTAATAATTTTATGTTAAATTTTTTTAAAGTTTTAAGAAATAATTAAATTAAACAATGCATTCTTTTTACAAGTCTTTTATGAAATCTTCTGCATTCTTTTTGCAAGTTTTTAAAATTAATTGTTATTTTTGTCTAAAATGTTTCATTATATTGGAAAGATAATTATTTTAAGATATATTTGTTAAAAATAATAGTGCATCAGAATCTTGTTATTTCAATCAAACTGAAACAAAGCCTTATTCAGATTATATAGATTAGAATTTGACAAATTTTGCATGAAAACGACTACCTTAAATGACAGGAGCCATTTTAATGTATTCAGCAAATCAATTAACTATCTTACTCTCTGTAAGAACTTAGTGTGCTTACAAAAAGTTCAGTTCACATTAAAAGAAGTCTGTTGCAAATTGTTTTTATCGTAAACTTAAAAAGAAATTTTATCCATTAAATTATACTATGAATTTTTTATACCTAAAAGAAATTAGAATAATTAACTCAAAAAATTTTGACAACTCATTTAATATATATGTATATAATATGCAAACTGCTTTTATAAATGTGAAATTGAGAAAAAGAGTATAGTGAAATATTTTCATTAAATAAAATATTAACACTTTAACTGTATTTGCATGAGTAATACTTATTTCTAAATAATAACTCTGTAAGATTATATTGTACTAGAAATGAGAATTTTGCAATGTTTCAGGATACAAGTCAAAAACAGTTAAAAGGTAAATAAGAATTGTACAAAAAGAGAAGAAAAAAATTTGTAAATGAAATAATAACAATAGAATATAACATCCATTTATTCCAGATTGCTAGATAATAAAAAATGTTTTTTAATAAAAATTTTCATTTTAATAAATCTATTTCTGAATATTTTTTTCAATTAATAAGAAATATGCTTTAAATTTTGGTACCAGAAAACTTGATTTGTATTAGATAATAAACTTAAAATATCTAAAAGTTTCTGTATTCTATACATTAAAAAATATTTATCACTTTTCTTACTGTTTTTCTTTTTAAAATGAAATAAGTACCATATTTTAAACTTTAAAAGGTTTAAAGTTACTAATGTTTTTTTTTTCAATCCTTATTCAATAGAAGTATATATTTCATATTATATGCAGGGCTCATGCTTGTATTAAAAAATAAAATTCTATGGCAACTTTTTGGTAATTGAAAATCTCAATAAATTCAAATTTTTCATTTCATTTGAGAATAATTGTTTTTAGAGTGAATTTAAAGCAATAAATTTTTTTTTAAAATGTTACCTTTAGAGAATTTTCTAATATTATGTATCATGCCAGAATACATTATTAGCAACTTATAAAACTGAAAATAAGAAATTCAGCAAATTTCTATAATGAGTTGCCTGTATTTATCATAAAAATTGCAGCTTTCCCTGACTTTTTATATCAGAACGTGATTCATAACTAATTTGAGTGGGAATCCTGTATATTATAATTTAAAAATTATTGATGAAAAATCATAGGAGATTTTGTTTTTATGCTACATACATAATAAAATTTCTGTGAAGAAATATGAACCAATTTTCTTAAGAATAGTCATATAAACAAAAGTTTTTATCAAAACTAAGTCCAATAATTTTTGAATTCATACCTTAATTCCTCCTTTAGAAAAACTTGCTTTTATGATTTTTTTTTATTTGTTGCACATATACTTTCTGTTCTTGTCTCACTTAACAGTTTTAAAATACCCTGAGTATCTTTTATTGAGACAGATTGTTCTAATAATAGGTCATGCAACATCAAGATATCCACTGTATAATGACAAACACAGTTCTCTCATTTATGTGAGAAATATAAAAGTGCTTGAGTGGTTCCGGAATGATTTTTTAAACAATATAACAATAAAAAAAGAGAACAACATGAGACAACAATGAGCTGATACACCTACTTTACGTATTTTCTGTGTGGACGGCCATTGATTGCTGCCATCAATAACAAAGTGATTTTTCTCATATCAGCTGATGTCTTTTAATTACAAAAAGATGTATCACTTTTTCAAGGAACTTGTAATTTTTTTTTCAGTAAATGTATATATATAAGTACTAAAAACAAAACTTGACTATAATAAGTCAATAACAATAAAAACAAAAATAATCTCTTCAATAAATACTTTTTCAAGGGAAAAAAAAATCATTTTGTGAAACAGTTCAAGCACTCCATGAGTATAATGAATTAAGCATTTTTCTTTATATATATGTATATATATATATATAATGTATGTATGTATAAGAGGCTGGAATGTTGTGCGTTTTTATTTCTCAAGATTTACCGCAGCTGCAGGGTTCTGTTGTAGAAAGTCACCTAGTGTCAGACCCATATTATTGAGATCACACAGCTTCTGGTAAAACTCGCTTTTGATTTTATCATCTGGTGTTCTGAATTGCTTCAGACGAGTCACCCGATTCCTGTTATTGGACGTTGAAATCTTGTTGGCTAGTTCTGACTGGTTCTTTGAGTTTTGATCTTGGTTGTTTCCTGAATTTGCTGACAAGTGGCAGCTTTTGTAATGCTCATCAGAGAGGCTTCTGGTATGGAAACCAGTTCCGCAGCATGCACATACGTTGCGAGATCGCAGTAGATGGGTTCTTGTTTTCAAGTGCCTGTTAAGGTCAGATTGAGTGACTCCATTGTAGTTGCAAATCTGACACATGTAGTGTTTTATACCTGAAAAGAAATTACAGACATTTGAATCGGTTGCACAGAAGTATTTTTCGACCTCTTGTGCTGTACATTGATAGAAGCGCATATAACTACATAAACACATCATTATATTACAAGAGCTTAGTATCTAAATAGAAGACACAAACAACAACAAAAATAAACACAAAACTGAGATAAGATGATTGGTCATATCTATATATACTTAGTTGACAATTTCATGAATAACAAACATGTAAAAGAAATGAAGGGAAAAAATTATAAGTTATATATTATAGATGCATGTATAAAAAACTTTTACAAAGTATATTTAATAAATATTAATTTCAAAATTAAATGGTAAGAATAACTTGAATGGAACTGAAATTTAATTAAAGATTAATATGAAAAATTTGTCTTTTATCAAGGTAATTTTTTCTTTTATTTTTATTATAATAGTAAACTCTGCTTGCAATGTTATTAGAATGTTGCTGTATTTAAATATTAATCTATTTTAATTTTTACAGAATTTATTATAGATTTATGGCTGTTGAATATTAATAACTTCCCATTTCTTTTATCAGTAGTATCCTTAAAGAGCCATAGGACACAAGCCCAAGGGCTAGTAGGAACTTATAATTGTGCTTTCTTATGTAAAGATCAGAAATTGTTATTTCTAACATTCTCTGACCCTTCTTCTCTTCATACCCACAAAACCACAGAAAGAGCAAAAATTATAAATTGTAGCTATTGTATAAAAAATAAATGCTAACTTATTTTAACAACAAGTACAATCATGGAAAATTATGCTCTGTATATTTAAATCTCTCATTACTAACCTGGCTCAACTTTAGCATGCAAGTTTCATACTGGTGGGTCAATTTCTGTTTCAAATTAACAGTGCAGGATGTAAAATGAGGACATTCTTGGTAATAACTTACTTTGCATCCTGTATCGTTAATTTAAAACAGAAACTAGCCCATTGGTACAAAATGTAAACAATAATGTTAGTAGTAAAAGATTATTTCTGATCAGTACCTAGGAAATGATGATATGTTAAAATTATAGATAATACTATTCAAAATAGATTATGTTACATTTTAGATTAACTTACTTCAAAAATTCTGAAATAATAATTACAAAATTGTTTCAAGGAATCATAATATTTAATACATTAATGTAAAGAACTCTTAAAATTCACATTCTTTTCCCCCAATAAAAATGAATCAATCAAATAAATGTGTAAATTTATGTAATTTATCAGAAATAATCAGAAATTTATCAGAAAGATAATATTTGGAGTAGCTTGTAATGTACTCTTTGTAACATACCTTCATGTCTCATCATGTGCACTTTTAACTGACTGTTTGTTCTGCTACAGTAGCTGCAATATGGACATTTGAATGGTCTTATATCTACAGATAAAATAAACAGATGAAATTAATATATAAATCAGTTAGTGGAAAAATTATTTAAACTTTGTTTATAACTTAAGAATCAAACTGAAAGTAGATTTAAAAAGTTTCTAATGACTATAAATGATGACCCATTTGAATTTTTTGTTTGTTTGTTTGTTTTCCTAAAACCCATTTTCCATTTCATATAAAAGTCAGGTGTCATTCTAGCAATAAAATTAATGTTAATATTTTTTATTGCAGTTCTTACATTCAGATAAATATTCATATTTTATTGACCAAAGTAACCTGAAAATATGCAGCAGAATATATTCAATTTGTGTTGTTAATGTTTTGAAAGGTCTGAATATTAACTAACAACAATTTTTATTGAATTTGATTTTATGATAAGAAATTTATTATTATTATTTATCAAATACAGTGTGTATTTAAAATTTACAAAACAAATGCAAATATAAAAAGGGACATATCAGATATTACACTTCACTAATATAAAACTAATGTTTCATATATATCAGAATTCTATTCTTTGCAGTTGTTAATGTTTATATGTATAATTTACTGAAATTAATTTAAAAAAATCTTAATCTTTCATATAACTTTATCATTATAACCTAAGGAATATCAATTTTCCATTAAAAAAATTAAATAATTATAACTTACCAGCATGAAAGCTCATATGCCTGTTTATGTCAGTGATAGAATTGAAGGTTTTATGGCAATAACTGCAAGGAAACAAGCACCTTGATTCAAAAGATTCAGGTAGCTTCAAACCTGCTGCATTTGGTGATGAATCGGGGAAAACTGCATTGAGCCTGTAATTGAAAAATGCAGATATTTGTTATAATAATTATATTTAGATATTTATGTTTCTTTTTTGCTTTTAAATCTCATCCATATTTTTTAGAAATTTTAAAGAAGAATCTCTTTGCAATTAAAACTCCTACAACATCATTATTAATAAATAATTTATTGCTGTTATGTCCACCATAAAAAATTGAAGCTACCAGATAGCCAAACTAGACACGAGGAAGAGAATATTTGTCTTTAACTAGTCACTATAGAAATTAAGGAGAGTGAATAACTGCCTTTTCAGTGTGAGTTGGAATCTAAAACCAGATATTTAGAAACATCTAATTTGGAAATCATTTCTAAAATGTGTTTGAGCATGGCAAGTTTACAGTTCATACTCAGTTAATGCCACATTCTAATTTGTTGCAGTATTCATAATTTTATTATTTTTTTCAGGTTTTGTGGAGAACAGTTGCATAAAGTAGGTGGAGCAGACAGGGAAGTATTCTGGCCATTACCAGGATGTGCTAAATTCAAACATCTATTAATTATATTTAAAAGAGAAAAATGTTTAAAAATTCTTAATTATTAGATTTTTTAAAAATCTAAATAATATTTTAAAATGCAAGAATGTATAGGTTACATTCTTTTATACAAACTGGGAACCATTTCAAGTTATGTTTCTCAAAACAAAACAACTAATAGATCTAATTATTATAATATCCTATATGAATGGGAAAACTTGTTAAGGTCCTTTTAAAATATTTGTCTCAATGGAGTGAGAAGATATATGTGAAACATCCTTAAATCTTTTTTGAAAAAAGAGAAAGTAATATATCAATTAATCAGGATGTCTTAGGATTCCTCTTGATATATATAGAGATGTAATTTCACAGGCATCAAATTTTGATTGATAGGATATTTTATTATTGGATAGTAATAAATAATTAGGGATATAATGTTATTTTTAAAGAGCGGAGAAAAGCAAGAAATATTTCTATGTATTTGATAAAACATAAAGGGAGCCCGTTCCAAGTTATCAGTATTTAGTATTTCAAAGGATAAGAAGTAATGTATATAATTTTTTCATTATTATTTTATTTGTGGAGTGTTTCAAGTGGATTTAGTGCAACAAAATAACTTTAACAATAAAACTATAGAAAAAAAATGTGGTCGAGTTATATTATCAAACAAATGGTAGGGCCAGAAGAATACCTAATGAGCAAATATAATTCAATACCCATTTACTGCTAATTCTTTCTGCAGTATATTGATTAATGAACATGCTTAAGTATTGACTTTATTCATGAGAGAAGTTATTCAAATATAAAATGAATACTTGAAATACAAAGTGCTTCATTTACATAGGAAAAAATAGAAATGAAATTTTCTTTTCACTATGAAACCAGAATTCATTGACTGCACATTTTATAGTTTAAACCACCAGATCGTTCAGAAGTTGTTGGAGTTTACATTATGAAGGATGAGACTTTTGGTACGAGTGTTGATCAATGCATCATCCTGACAAATGTTCAATTTATTGTTTTCCCATTCTAGAGCTCAATTGACAGATAATGAACCTTCATTTTTCACAGCAATAAATACTATTTTGACAGCATGGCAGAATATGAACAGTGGAAATAGTGCTTACTGCTATAAAAATAATGCTGTAATAATTCCAACAAATGCAGAACCATCTTGTTGTATAAATTGAAAACTACATTATCAACCAATTATAGTTTC
Source organism: Argiope aurantia (assembly GCA_026543865.1). Lineage (NCBI taxonomy): Eukaryota > Metazoa > Arthropoda > Arachnida > Araneae > Araneidae > Argiope > Argiope aurantia. The sequence goes on along the minus strand of JAPMOR010115513.1, from coordinate 525,047 downwards.
ATAACAAAATAAAAATTGAATTATCTGTGTTAATTCATTTGTAAATTACTGATTTTTGAATTCCCTATATATAATATACATTAAAAGATATATAATGATCAACTGCTTGTAATTAGTTATTCCAATAGTCTTTCGCTTAAAATGATAACACATTTTGGCTCATTCAGCCCGTAAGATTACCATCATTACTTTAAGCATTTCTAAAATTATGACCTTCATGGTTTGTTATGCTGCTGAAAACAATAAAACTTTTAATTTGAAAGATTTTAGAATCAGTTCTAAAATAATTTAGTATAGAAAATATCTATAATTTTGACAGAAAAAAAATGGAATCCATACACTTGTAATCAAATCACAAAATTACTTTTATAAATCAAATAATTAATACATTTACCCAAGATTGGTATCTGTTGGAAATACACTATTCCTTTCTTGAACCTCATTATTTTCTAATTCTTTTTTCGGAGTTACTTCTGATTTTTCTTTGGCAGAGGGATTTCTCATATCAATTGGTTCATTTAGAGATTGCTCCATGTTGTAGTAGTTACTAAGTTGAGGAAATGCTACTTCTGGTTTCAAACAGCCATCTAAAATATACAATTAAATTAGCTCTAAAATAAATAATGAGTTTCTTTTATGTAACAGGAATTACGAGAAAAAAATTACTTTATTAAAGAAGTGTAACTACTTTTTTTTTACCAAAAAAATGCAACCATACAATTAAATACTTTATAAGTTAATCATGATTAAAGTTTGTTTGTTTAAGTTTTGTTTCATGATAAGAAATGTATATCAATAACTTAACAGACAATTTCATAAATATAAATCCACATTTTCACAATTTTTTTCCTCATTTAAATTCAAACATGATTATTTTTATTTTAACTTTTGTGTCATGCAGACTCTTGGTTTTTTCCATTCTTTTTATAATTTAATTACTATAATTTTAACTGTCAAACATTGATATGACTGTATGAATAACCTTACAGATGTCCATGAAGTAGTAGTTTCGCCTTTTAAATGAGTACATAAAACATGTAAGCAAGTTTTTTTTGTTTGTTTGTTTTTGTCTGTTTCTAAATATTACTGTATGTTACTTGATTCATGATCACCTATCATTTATATATCTTGGAAATTTCTAACAAATTGAAACAAGAACAATAAATGTTGTTGTTCAGATGAAAATTCTTCTCTGTCAGTATTTGATTTTAAACATAACACACACACACACACACATATATATATATATATATATATATATATATATATATATATATATATATATATATATAATTAGGATAAATATAATGTAATCAATATTTGATCAGCAGAAAATAACAATAGAGCAATGAGTTCCAGATCTGGCAAATGATCTTTAATCTTTAATTGGTTACCTTGTATAAAAAAAGAAATTCATATGTTATTATTAATTTTAAAGAATAGAAAATAATCATACTCAGAATTTCTGTAGCTTGTAATAGACTGTTTTCAGAAAATGCCTCAACATGCTTTTCCAAAAAGTTGGTTTCAGTTAGTGGGAAGAGGATATCATCACTGCCAAAATTCAGAGACTGAGATGACATTGTGGATAGTTTAAATGGCCTTCCTTTTCGCCTATTTCCTAGCAGAGAACGTTTTGGATCTTGTAGCACTTCAACAGCACCATTATTACCCGTTTCAACTTTATCTACAGTGGTCATTTCTTTCATATCATCTGCAACACCAGGAGAAAGTTTTGGTGGAGGAACTTCATTTAAGTCCTGAGAAGGAGAAAGTCGAGTTATTTGAGAGGTAGCATCAAATAATGTGGGCATTGTGTTAAGTGTGTTTTGTTCTTGCAAACAGTCTACTGTATTGGTTGGAACAGTGTTAGCAAAATTCTGTACATCATTTCTCTCAAGCTCTTGTGAGGTTTCTGTTGCTTGTATCTTTCCAGAGTTGCTATCATTCTCTTCAGGAGTAGTAGATGACTCAGATTTACTTTGGCCCATTGAATTTAAGATTCTAACAGCAGTCTTCTTCAAAAATGAAACCAACTTTTGTGAGCTGCTTACATTGCGCATTCTGTTGGGTCTTCTTCGATATGGCAGTGGTTCCTTCTGGGCAGATTCTGCATGGAAGCGTATAATATGGTGTCTCAAGTTTCTTAACTCACTGAAACCTCTTCCACAGATTTTACAGAAACATGCCTTTACACCACTGTGAATCCGCTCATGTCTTTGTAATGAAAAGATTCGGTCAAAGGTTTTCGGACAAAGTTTGCATTGAAAATTACAGCCTTGGACTAAATTTTTATCCTCAAAATTTTCTGCAGGTGGAGTGCTTTCTGGAGGGGAATGGGATACACTGCTCCGAACTGTATCTTCATGATTATTAGCTGCACTCTGCATTTGAGGCTGCAGAGCTGCAGCAGCAAAGAAAGGAAAGAATCCAGGCTGCATCAACTGAGGTATTTGTTGTGGCATTGGGAAAAAAGGGTATGGCAGAAGACGTGTTGTAGACATAACACTTTGCTCACTGGGTGTGACAACTGGAATGGGAAAAGGATTGACATAGTAACTTGGGAGGAATGGAGATGTGGGCATAAACTTTCTGTCTGATGCTTGATGGCATTCTAAATGAGAATCCAGCTCAGTTTTCCATTTAAAAGAAGCTCCACATTTTTCACAGTCTTTCTCTTTGCTTGTATCATTATGAAGAGCCAAATGCCCACAAATGACTCTTAAACTGGCAAAGGCTTTGCCACATAGTCCACATTTATATAGAACATATTTTTGCTGAGTACCAGGATGAACTGCTTCCAATTTAGATATCAGCACACTCTCAGATGTAACTTGTAGACTTTCCCATGAGATTGGTTTCTCATTCATCAAACCTTCTTCTGTAGCTGGAGTACTAGGAAAGAATATGTGAGGTGGGAGAACAAAAGGATTTGATGTCCCTGTGTTAGAACTATTATTCAATGTGAAAGCAGTACTTGTAGCATTCGCTGTAGTATTTGGAAGGGAATTAGCAAAGTAAGACATCTGTTTTACTTCACTTTCATTAAGACCAGCAATATCTCTTTGATTTCTTTCTGCCTTATCATTAACTATAGTAGAAACATTATTATTAATGTCATCTTCATAAGAATCAATTTTTTCTTTCTTTATTTCCAGTGAAAAATCTTTGTTGACATGCAAGTCTATGGCATCATTTATTTTATCTTGAGATTGAAAATTTTCTGGGACATCTGGAAAATTTTCTGAAATCTGAGAAAAGAACTTCTGTTCTATTTTTTCATTTGGATAAGTGGGCAAGAAAGAGTATGCTTTCTCTTTCTGACAGTTAGCTTTCTGCTTGTGACTAAGTGAACTGCTGGTTCCTATTTTAGACTTTTGTAAACGTACATGAGGTGGTATCCACCTTCTTTTCTTCAGACGACTTTCTAATGCTGGACTTAAATAAACTTTTTCATCATGCATTGATCTGAGATGATACCTAAGAGTGTAAATAGATCTGAATTGTCTCTTGCAATGAGTACATTTATGAGTTTTAATGCGCAAAATGGGTACTTTTCTTGAGTGATCTTTTTTCTTTTTCTTTGGCTTAAACAAAGAAATATTATCATTAACTTCAGTTTCATTGGCATTATGTTTCTGATCTAAATAAGTACAAATTTCTTCTTTAATATTTGGAGGCTCTTGCACTTCTTTAGCAGCATCTTCATAATGCTGGTTATCTTCCTTAATCTGGGCATTATTTTCTTTTTGAGTTTTGAACAAACCAACAAAACTTGTTGGAACATCACCACTCATGCTAGAAATCTCTTCTCCAGCCATGATTTCAGTATCTTCATCTTGATCAACAACAACAGGAACAGGCTGTGGTTCCATTTGTTGTTTCATGTATGAATTGTGCATGATTTTGTCAATTATAGTTGGCACCTGATTGCAGAAATTGCTCTTTAGCTTATTTGTGTTTCTTTTGACTTTGCGGTGATCAAGGACATCAAGACGATGTTCTGATAAGCCGTCTTTAATACCATGACTGAGGTACTGATGAGTGAGTTGACTTCTTTTACATTTAAATGTCTTATTGCAAGCAACACATGGGAAAGGTCTCTCTCCAGTGTGCACTCTCATATGCCGCAGTAAATCGGATGGGGTTCTGGCATGCTTCCCACAAACTTGGCATTTTTTATTCTTCTCAGGCTTGTATGTACAGTGAGGAGTTTGTAATAAAAATGGTTGTGGAATGTCATCAGAAATCTGTCCATTTTTAGCACGTGTTCTAGTAGTGGGTCCATCATCATGTGAACCATAAAATTTCTGTCTCCCATCTTTGTCATAGGAACTTAAGGACTGGATGATGCTTGGCATTTCTCTGATAGAAGATGGTATTTCCAAGGAGTCTTGATAACCTCTAGCTTGCACTGGTGCTTCATCTCTGCTGTCGGAAGGATCAAAGTCATATTGTTCCATGATTATTTAGGAGAGATCAACAGCATCTTAGAATGTTCTACTTTTTGTCCATCTCTGGAAAAATAAAGGAGGAGCAATTTTAGTTTGGCATTAAAAAAATTCTGGGACATTTTTATGGATATAAATGCATTTATATTTAAAAACCTTTAAACAATAATCATTCTAAGATGAAATGAAAAAATATAAATTTTTTGCATGTTACTAAAACATTTCTATTACAAAATTTCACCATTCAATTCACTGTATGAAAATTCATTTCAAAATTCTTGTAGTCTTGAAAATATTTAGAATAAAAGAAGAGATTTATGGAAATAAAAAAAAATCTTATGCATTATCGTGCAGTAAGAAACGAAAAAAAAAAAATTACAAATTGAAAATACACAATTGGAAAATTAATCATCATCCTTTATTGACCATTCGCAAGAATATAAAATTTCCTTTCAAAACTAATTTTTTTGAATTAAAGCATCTATCACTTGCAGGTAAAAATCCGCTATCGATTTTGAAAACCAAAAACGAAATTATTTTCTCACGTACAGGGAGGAAAGAGTGATTCACCAATGTTCGGCAGCTAATGGAACACGTTAAGGTTAAGCAGGGGGAACCGTAACTCGTCCATTGCACGGTGGCGGGAAAAATGAGACAAAGTAAAGAAGAAAAACTGCGTGCACGTCGTGATAGGTTCGAACGCGCGTTTCGCGTGACATTCTTTGCAGGAAATCCAGTTTTGGACGAAGCCAGATAGGTGACGCCGATGTCAAGGCCAGCTGCATTTACACGCAACGCGCGCACAGGGTGTTTTTTAGGTTTTTATTATTTATTTTTGGTCTTCTGCTCTTCCCCCACACTAGCAAAGTCATGGGACGAAGGGGGGATGGCTTATCGTCAACGCGTGATCGGCGCCTCTGGGATAGCCTTCTTGGAAACGGTAACTTGTTAAAACTGGGCCTCAACTAGGCGAGCAACCTCACCGTAAAACCAAAACAGAAAAACAAGATTCTAGTCTGCGTTCTTGACAACGGAAAAAAAAAAAATCAGATTACGAACAGCAATAACACTTTCACAATTCTCAGCTTTTCTACACGACGAATGAATCTTCAGGGTAATCATTCTAGCGAAAACAGAGGAGAACGAATTTTCCTTTTTAGAAAACTTGTTATTTTTTAAAAATATCTTTTTATGTAGCTTCTATTTTTTTTTAAGTGCATGATTCTACAGTTCATGAGGTATTTTAAAGCGGAGAAAGAAGAATTAAAAAAAAAAAAATTAGTACTGATTTTTTGGGGGAAAAGGGCAGCGTTGAGGGGATTATGCATCAAAAATTCTCAGAATTATAATTCTGGAATATTCTTGAAATAATATAAATTTCATTATTCTTAAGAATTGAGAAACGAACGTTTCCAAGATTAAGAATTGATGCAACTTAAGGGCTGCATTTAAAGAATAGATTAATGAAATATGGAAATATTTGTATGACAAAACTTTGTCCATAAAAAAATGTATTCATTCCATGTTTCAAATCATGACTAATATATTAACCATTTTAAAATGAAATTTCAAAGATGTAATCGTTTATATATATATATATATATAAAGACCGTATTTATTCATATTTTCATGCGTAATTTTTGGAACTTTTATTAATCCAATTAACTCTTTAAAGGGCCATTTTTTTCTAGTGATATTATGTTAAAATATTTGTAGGCTTGAAATTATAATAAGAAAAGGGATTTATTTAACTTATTAGATAAATTTAATTTGATTAATTAATTAATTTGGTTAATTAATAATTAAGTAACAAATCGAAACATATTTTGTGTGAGATAAAGAACTGAAGCATCTAAATTTCTGTCTTTCTAAAAAAGTTTGTCAGAACTTATGCCATCCTACATAATTTCATAGAAAGATTTATAAATTTGGCGGGAAGCATACTTCCCACGGCCCTTGAAAGAGTTAATCAACATTTTGTAATTAATAGATTCATTATTATCATCTGTCCCAACAAATTACGGATATTATTGGTTTAAACTAGACTTCCGTAATGTATGTCCATTTTTCTAAGGTTGAGCTGAATTTGTTCACTTTACTACTAATAATTTACAGCAGATTTTCTAAAAAGTTTTTCACAGATAATTCCAGCTTTAAATAATTTTCTCACTCTCACATCTTTGTACACACAGTTGTTCATATAATGCGAAATTTAAAATTATCAAATGAAGCATTAATTGATGATAAAAGAGCAGTTTTGAATTTAATGCGATCTTCAAATTCGAATATCGACGTGGATGTGTATTCTTAATTTCAAGGAAAAAAAGCTAGAAAATTGCTAGAAAAAAACTGGCTTTACAAATACAATAACTTCGTAAATCGAACACTAAATGAGAATTCCCCCTCCCTTTCTTTTTTGCGATACTGAACCAGCAGCTGAAATTTATTGCATAATTATTAAGCAGCCATCGCGAATAGTGTTTTTTTCCGCCTCTCCCATATACTTACTCATTGTAATGCAACTGTATATTATAAGCTTGACAGCAAGTCCAGATTATCAAATGGTGCCTGCATATTTGATAATCCGGATCTATTTGAAATGAATCCCAGAGATCCTGAAAATATTTTAGAAGTTATTTTCAGGACATTAAATTTTACGCTATTATTTTGTTTTACAAAGGCCTTTTGTTTTACAACGTCCAAAGGACTTGAACTTGCTCACAGTAAAATATCAATTAAATTTAAAAATATTCTCTTTTTTTTTTTTTTTTTTTTTTAAATATTAGTGTGACATAATGTTTTTTTTTTTTTGTTTTGTTTTCCATGGTATAGGGAGGCAAAATTTGTATTATAGCGTTTGGATTGAATTTCAAAAAAATGCGTTTGTCATTTCGTTCAAAATCACGTTTAATTAAAAAAAATTTTAATTCGCAAATTAATAAAACTAATTTTCATGATAAGTGATCCGCATTTAAATATTTTATTATTTCAATTCATTACAACATTTGTTATTTAAAAGCTGCTAAAATAAGAATTTAAATAAAATATCTGGTTTTGAAAATTGGTGAAGAGAAAGAGGGCCCAGAAATTTTTATTACTATTGAGTTTAAATAGGCCCTAATTGCTTGAAAAATGAAGGAAAAAAAGAGCATGCAATTTGGACTTTCATCACTACAATCCAATTAATACAGATTTTCAGTTGCTATGTCAAGATCACGTTTATTTAATTTATCTTAATTATTGGTTCTTAAATTACCATATTAATTTATACACAAGTAAAGAAACAATCAAACGCATAGACAGAATTTCGGCCAAAATTTGATAATGAGGTACAAATTTGGTTTAAAGTCTATAACACTTACATTCGTCTAATTCGTTCGGTTTTGAATAATGTTCACAAAACAAAATTAGCGCGAGTGGTCTTTCCAAAACTTTCTAGTACACTCTCTAATGAAGGTGTTATACCAGAGAATGCCTTGCATAGCACTAGCAAACTATAGCTACGAAATATTAAGCTTTGGCATGAATTTAGTATTATTTATTGAATCTGTCATGCCATCCTTGGCACGCAGTTAATAGTGTCCGAAAACCGAATTTGTGTTTTAAACACCTTTTTTCCAACCGATTGAAATAAAAATTTGACACAAAATCGCATATAAAATGTGATATATTTTAAGTCATTGTAACCGTGAATTATCGAGTTTACGTGTTTTTAAAAATACAGACCGACGGACGGTCAATAGATGAATTTGGCTCAAAATTTGATAGGTATTTAGACTACAGATGTTAATTCTGTGTATCCAATTTTATCTGCCCAGCTCTCTTTGTTTTGAAATTATCGTGTTAACTAATATTTGAACAGCGGGACAGACAGACTTCCCCTGAGTGGACTTTGCGATTCTCCGTTATTTAGCATTTAAACATATTAGAAGAAATTTTGACAGAAATCTACAAATTTGGCACAATGACCGTATACCAAATTTCATTCGTCTAGGTCAAAGTATTTTTGAATTATCTTTGTCACTGACAGACAGATGGACGGACGTTTTCCAAAAATGCATTTTTTCGAACACAATGAAGTCTAAAACGTGGAGATTCATCGAATTTTTTGACGATTACTGTACTTTCTCTATACTACGTATACGAGAAAGTAAAAAGGCAATCACAAGAATGCTATTTTAGAACTCAAAGTTGTTTAAAGCAAAAAGATACAAAGTTTCCCCCCCCCCTTAAGATTGCAACATTTTCTCTTTATATACTTCATATGTAAAAGAGAATTAAAAAAAATAATGTAGAAATTCGTCATAATTTAAGTATTTCAATTAAAAATTAATTGATGTATGAAATTATTTACCTTGAATTATTACTTCATTAGTGTATTTTACTTCCCTCTTTTCATAGAAATTTTAAGCAAAGACCAGGTCAGAAAGTCCTGCCAAAATCATTGTCAGGTGCTTAAGCAAGCAGATCCAATAGTGATCGAGATCAGCAAGTAGGGGAGAGGAAGGTAAGATAACACACACAAGAAGTTTAGAAAAGCCTATTATCGCGAGGAAAGACAACGACAAAGAACCTTGAAGAGTAGCTTCCACTTCTGACAGGAGGGGAGAGAAGGGAAAATGCAGAACCTTGAAAGCGGGCTCATAGCCCGCGGTCCCTTTGCTAACCCTAAGAACAACGCACGACCTGTGTGTGCAAGAAGGAAAGTGGATGCAAGAAACACGCACACGCTCATACACTGACGCACACAAGCGAGAAAGAAAAAAATTCTTCTAACACGCACGCATGAACGTAACGATCGTTCTCACGGTCAGCAGAAGACGAAGGAAAGGAAAAAGAAAAAAATTAGCAGACGACTTTTTTTATCCTCTTCAGGTTCTAGAGAAACGGAATACAAATGATATGCACCCCTCTCGGAGGATTAGGTTTTGGGGGAGTGACCCCACATTGAAAAAAAAATGCTGTCAAAATCAGAATGATGAAGGGAAGTGAAAGAGAGAGAAAGGAGGCAGCAGTTTTTCTGTCCTTAATTTTCATATTTAATTCCCCGCGCCATCAAAAAATAAATCGATATTTAATTCTGCTTTTTGTGGCCTCAGTTTACGGTTTGCGAATTTTTATATCCATTGGGGGAACTGGATGAAATTACTTTTAGAACTGGAATGACGTGGACGTGTTGAGGTAGGGAAATCGGATGATTGCAGAGAGAACGAAAACAGACGGAAATTTATGTAGCTGTTTGGATCCACTTAACAGACCATGCAATAGAAACTAGATTGCAAATGCCTGTATCAAACAAGGCCTCAGTTACCCAAGCCGGTACCAGGAACACGAATCGTTTCACTTCATTTAGTAAAGTCATCGAATCATTCAGGAAAAATTGTCAAAGTTGGCACTGGAGTGATTTTTAAAATACAAAATGTTTGTGGAAGAATGTTATTGGTCTTGGTCTACCTCATGACGACCTGCCTACCCGAAAGAGTATTAGACCTTGAAGGTCGCCGGGAAAAGAACCATTATTTATTTATTGAAAGGCTTACAGTCATCGTTAGAATATGGACGGTAAATAAGGGTATACATAATAGTTCATTTTACTAAAATAAACTATTTAAATTAAATAGTTAGCAAACCAATTCTGGGTTCAGGAAATTAAGTTGAAAAGTACATTTAGAAAGCAGTAACACACGTAAGCAAAAAAAAATTTCCAAAGGATGGAAATTATTGTAGACATAGGCATATAGCAATATCAAGCAATGTACCAATATCTAAAATCATATATCTTTCCTATCATATAAAGTGAAAAATAGATGAATGACACAAATACAAGGTGAAAATAGAAAGCAGATCTAGAATGACAAACACATAAAAAAAAGCATTACTAGAAGGTAAATCAAGAATATGAGCAGAAGCGTCAAGTTTTTAATAGCTACAATCCTACATAAAACACAAACAACTAGAAGCTGCGCCAGAATAATTACATATATAAAGAATCAATTAAAACAAGACTGTAAACAACCCAAGACATAGATCCGTCATCCTAGCCTCTTCTGAATTTCCTCACAAATATCTTTTGAGACTTCACATTGTTATTGAGAAGTGATCATCTTTGCAGCTCAATAAACCTTGTTTAAGGAAAAAAAAAAAAAGTTCTGTTCTTAATTAACTGAATAGCGATGTGGGCTAATCAAAAATAAAGCTGAATTATGTCCTATTGGAATATAAAAACATTGCAAATTCAGCCTCAATTCTCAAATTTCAAGTAGGAAATTTTATGACAAACTGAAAGAATAAAAACATATAAATGCGGATCAAATTCAAGAGTTTTACTGTCAGTATCCCGCTTGTTAAAAAATAAATTTAAATTTAAAACTAATTTTCAATAAAATGGTTTTAAAAAATGCAGTAGTTTTGCTATTCTGATACAAAATTTGTCACAGCTGTTACGATATGTGATTACGTTCGGGATGAATTTTTTTGAAAAACGTTCGAAAATAGTTATATTTTTTAATATTTGCATTAAAAAAGATTGAAAAGAAACTATGAAACGAAAATATACCATTTATTGAACTGGTATATTTTAAATGTTAATGGTGACTTTACTTTGGTATATTGCTGGCTTTTATTTGGAAGAGGACTTAAAAACAAGTATAAAGGAAAAAATTTCTAGTTTAGAGATTTATCATATAAATTGCATATAGTTTAAGAAATATCTAGTTCCTGAACTAAAAAATAAGCTATATTTCTATCCATTCTTTAAATATTAGGATTCGGCAGGTAAATAATACGAAAGTTTTGGGTTTTTCACATTGTGAAGCACTAAAATAAATATAAAATATTTCTAAATCAATAGATTGCTCGTTCTCTATTTCAGAAACTGCAGAATATATTGAGAAATTATTATATCAAATCTGAATAAAAAATACGCATTAGATTTTAATTTATGAGTTTTTTGTAAAAAAAAAATCTATCATATTCTATATTTGAGAAAATAACATCTAAAGATGCAAAACAGCATTAAAACATATAAGTATATAAATGCAAATATAAAAATCAGTGTAACTTCCCAAAAATAGTCTTAAAAACAAAATTCTTACAGTTTTATAAAGAAACTTGTTTAAACATAAATATTTAATAAAAAATTTCATAACTTCTCAAATAATTGACTTTTTAACATAGTCACCTACCTTAATTAATAAATAAATAAATCAGAAACTGTAAAAACAAAAAAGGAAATTTTGGAAATCTAATGGATAATGTTCTGAAATTAAAAAAATAGTTATAATTTGGTTGTAAATGAATTAATCTTGGTAATAATAAGGCTGATTTGATTATAAATTTAATGTTGGTTATAATTTGAGTAAATTCGAGTATTCGGCAATTGTAAATCCAATGAAAATAAAAAAAAATTAATTACCTTCAAAATAATATGAAAGAAAAGAATTCTTGAGGTTTGTTTTATCCCTTTTGACGTTAAGTGGTCTTTAAATAGCTGCGCTTGATAATCAGGTTGTAATCAAAAGAGTAAGGTTGTGGATTTTATTGAAAACAAATGACACTGTAAATATGTCGTAAAGTAGGGATTAAACTAGGGATAATATTCTTTTAAGAACATTCTTACATAATTATTATGAAAATACAAAGAAAAACAGCGAAAATCCTTTACATTCGCAAATCCTCTTATCAAAACTAAATAGCGTCAAAGAAAAAATGTGTGTAAGAAGTTTTATAAAGAACAAAAGTGTTAACATGAAATTTGTTAAAGTGTTAATATGAAATAGTTTTTGTGGACTTATTTTTAAAAATCCAAATGAATTATTTCGGAAAATCTTGCTGAAATAAAAGATTTAAAAACGAATCACGATTTAAAATTTAGTCTCTCCTAACAGATTTTTCGTTTGCCATGATTATTATGGTTCCATTCAGCTTATAAAATCAAGATTTTCCTGCACACGATTTAGATAGAAATGGAAAAAGTATAATAATGATAAATTGAAATTTAACATTATTTAATTAATATTCCAAGAAAATGAAAATCATAAAACTTGAGATATTCAAATATATCATTTGTAATTATTATGGTTTTTGATACCGAGTTTAAATCTCGGTATCAAGAACTCAAAGTATTATGACCATAGTATTTAACAAAATGATTAAATATTCCGGATTAGTAGGTACGATACCCGTTTTTTTTTTTTTTTTTACTCTTAAAATATTTATGATTTTCTTTATTACCAAAATTTTGAAATAAACTTGAAAGACTATATTTAATTTTTTTAAAAATGTTTAAATAAATCCTTTTTTTAAGGCTTAATTACACATAATAAACATATAGTCCTTAATATACTAAAATAAGTCTAAAAAATCTGAAAAAAAATCATTTTAAAACTATTCATAAAATATATACTATCATCTTCGCCTATTCAATTAACTTCTTCGAAAAATTGGATGTAGGGGATTTTATTTCCCCTTATTGGCCATCTCTCAATACCTAGAGAATCCCTAATAAATTTTAAAATATCTGCTTTTTAACGAAAACCAAGTCCCAGCCCTCTTTCGCATATAAGTATATATTTTCCTCGGGTAGATAGATGTACAAAAAATCTGTTATCCAAAATGAAACATTTTGTATAATCCTTTAATTAATATAATTAACATTTATAAATTAACAATAAATAATTGCAAATAAAAATAATAATTTATGAATATAAAAAATTCTTTTTTTAAAATATGTTTATATGCTTTATGTGCTTATATATTATATAACAGAGAGGTGCAAATTTACCTTACGAGGAATTGCTTCGAAGTCAAAATCTTATTCCAGGAATTGAAAGGAAAAATAATCAGAAATTCCACTAAACATTTGATCTTAATATAAACTAAATATAAACTAATAAAACTTAAATATAAACTATCTTGTCGACGTTAAGAAAATTCAATCTCGGCATACATTAACCTCTAATGTCAGACACTTTGTATATAAAGAACTAAAATTCGAATATTTATTTAAAAATTAAAGAGCTTAGAATTAAGATAATTCAATTCGATCGGAAGATAGTAAAGCAAACGAAAGATAAATGGTCTAGGCAGTGACAGCTTTATTTTTATCGGAAAACAAATCGTCTGCAAAACGGACATCACTTTATTATTCGCTGAAATGAATTGCGATTCACTTCACGGTTTCGCGTCCTCATGTGATGGGCATGGTGCATGCAGGAGATAAAACTCCATTTCTCAGAAAACAAGATTTACGAATAATAGATTTTGCGCCGTTTTATTGCTTGATGGTAAACAGTTTATTACTTGAATTTCCGCGCGCATATTTTCTTATTCTTTTGAAGTAAACTAAGTGCAGATGTTGTTTTAAAACAGAATAGCAGATTTATATATAGATTATTTCAGTGATTATTTATTATAGATGATCATAGAAGGAAACGATAGAATTTTTCTCCTGGAAACTGTGTGAATAAGATATTTTAATATAGAATGTTCTTTTTTATGTGCATGTTCTTTTTTATGGAATTTAAGCTTGACAAAATAAAGTTTTGAATAAGTGTAAAACTGCATAACTAATGAGATATTAACTGAGGTCTGAAAAAAAATTACTATGGTCTATAAAGAGCTACTTTGACTCTAAAAATAAATAATTTCCAGTTGAAGTTATTACATTCGGTATAACCATTTTTTAGAAATTAAAAACTTTTCATTCTTTGATTTTTGGTTATTAACATAAAAATTTTTTGGCCTGACCGAACCAAAGATCTTAAGCAGCGAAAATAAACTCAGACTCTTGTAAGTAAAAAATATTTCGAACCCAAAAAGATTTGAAAATAACAAATCTGAATTTAACTAGCTTGATTTAATTTTAAATAAATAAAATAATTAAGTTCTTTAAAAACACATTTATAACATTTTTCAATTTAATCGATCTCTATTTTACTATAAAAAATAAATTACTATTTACTATAAATTTACTATAAAAAATAGAATGGAATTTTGTTTTTCTACAATTCAGTCATACATAGCACTCCTTGTACGTATTGAAAATTTAATTATTTTTTTAATGCAGTAAAATATAGCACTACCATCTCAAACACAAAAAATTTCAAAACGACTAAAAATAGTAAATCAAAAAGTTTGTAGAAAACATATTGCGAAATTCTCTTTTTAAAAATATGAAATAATTCAAGTTAAATAAAAGTGTATAAAATGAACAAAACAATTTTTTATATTTTGGTAACATTATTATATTTTATGTCTTTAGTTCATCAAACACGATAACGTTTAGTTATATTTAAAATGTGTCAAAAAAAGAACGTATATCTACTACATCTTAATTTTTTTTAATAAAAAATATATCCATGGTCTCAATTCTTTTCTTGAAATTTTGCTTTTTTAGGTTATTTTTTTAAATTCTTTTTAAATAAAAGATCTAAAATATGAAACCGTTTATTTGAATTTTATTTAATTAGAAATTCTATTCAGAATTTTTTTTGACGAGTCAGTTAATTTTAGTGAAAGTCAGTTTCATTATGATTTCATTTTAAATTGTTTGATTTTGATAAATATAAAAAAAATTCTTATCAATAAATTAAAATGGTGTATCCCTTTTAAATGTGTACTAGCAATCTTATTATCAGCTAAAAAACATTTTTCTTTTATTAATTTTGTTATTAAGAAATTTTAAAGAGAAACTTTTAGTTTTATGAGAAAATAGTTGTCTTAACTTTTTTCCATTTACTATCTCATATGCGAAGTATACAGAAAGTATTGTAATAATCAAAAAATTCGAATTCGAGATTTTGATGAATTGCCATGCTTCAAGTTTTCTGAGTTTCAAAAACAAATTTTTGGAATTATGTCTATTTGTTTATGACAAAGATAACTCACTAATGCTTTGAGTTAGAATGATGATTTTTGGACCATTTTGTAGTTTTTTATTTATCAAACTTTGAATCGATATTCGTTCAAAAAACTGTCTGCCGGCCGTTCGAATAAAAGTTAACTCAATAATTAGATAACGAAGAAAACTAGATAGATAAAATTTGGTACACAGATTAAATAGCTAAAGTGTAGATACATATCACATTTGGAACCAAATCCGTCAAAGAATTGACTTTCAGTCGATCTGTATTTTCAGAAACATGTAAACGCAACGACTTAAATATATGAAATTAGTTATATGATTTTGTGACAACAATGTAGCTTGTACCAAATTTTGATAGCAATTGGTTGGAAATAGTGCATCTAAAACAAAAATTCAACTTTCGGATATCTACTAATAAAGAACCGGTATTAATCGCCAAGGATAGCTGGATATTTCAGTAAAACTCTTTAATTCACACCAAAGATCAATATTTTTTAACTAATGCCGGCCATGCCATTTAAGGCATTCGCACTTAACATAGGGTCCATAATTTTATACTGAGGCAGATGGATAACGCATTTATTAGAGAGTATGCGCGAAAGTTTCAGAATGCCCATTATTTCTCTTAAAAGAGAAAATTAAGCTGTTATGTCAATTTTAAAACATTTTTGAAAATCAAGAATTCCGCGAAAACAAAGAAAAAGAAAGAAAAAAGAAAATTGCGGCTACAATTAAATATATTTTCAAACTTTTCGAAAACTAGGTAGGGCGCATTTCAAGAATTCTGCAAAGAATTTTTATTTTACCATAAGCATTTTTTATCAAGTGACTTTTTAAAGACATTAAATGTGAAAATGGACATTAAGACAAACGAGAGAATAATAATTTTTTTTGAAGTAGATTTGTAAAAAGGGGGGAGGGAGAGGTATGCTACCTTCAGAAACATTATACAGAATCCTGATATTATATTTCCAGAATTCTTTAACGCTAAGGTAAACGTAACTTTTTTTCATGTTACAACAAAATTGCTAGGAATGTTGCGACAAAAACATATTTTAGATTAATTTTTTAACTTGAGAACTATTTTTGGGGTTTAAATTATAACATCATTTTTTAGGGACATTTTATATGTTTGGATTATTTTTTGTCAGATAATTTTTTACTTCAGTCTTTGAAGAGATATCAAAATGCACTTCTCGTTACGATGATTAAAAAATAACCCTTTTTAACTATTCCGACCCGAATTTTGCATGATTAAGCCTTATTTAAAAATTGTTCTTCCTTTGATGATCAACGTAAAAGTATGTTTTATTTACGGGATGGAGAATAAAGCCTGATATCTGGGACTTATATGCCAATTAGGACCGAAAAGATTAAATAAAACATACTTTACTCGCTCAAAATTGTCAACATTTCGAACTAGGACATTTTTTGCGTTTGCTTTCACTAAGTATATAAAGAGAAAGTAGAGTAATTATCGATAAATACACACTCGAGAATCTGTCCGATCTCCACGTTCCACGCTTTCCCAAGTCCCTGTTCGTAAGCAAATACAAGTTAAAAATTCTTTCTGCTAACTGGATGAAATTTGGCATGTGGTCTTTACATTAAATGTGTAGATTTCTATCAAATTTTGAAATAAATTAATACCGAGAACTAATGAATATGATAATTACAAAAAGTAGAGTTGGATGGACGCAATTTAGTATAAACATCTAAAATGCAGACCCATATGGAAATTTGGACTAAATCTGTCGGTACATTTGAATGCATAAAAATAGAGTAACTCAAAAATCCAGCGATTTTAAATAAATGAAATCTGACATGGTGCCGTCACTAAAATTATAGTTATGTGTGGAAATTGGTTTTAAATGTTAGAGAAAAAGGCGCCCAAAATGAATTCCCGGTTTTCTTCCCGCACAAACATTATGTGCGGGATTCTGAAAATAAAAATCTGAGCACTCAAGTCCACACTGAGCTCAAAGTCCACGATTTTTGCGAGTAACGCATTTACGTATGTGAGAAAATTTAAAGGAGACTACTTCCCATTAGTTTATGAAATCGCAACTAAGTTTGGATTCAAATTCTTTTGGATTCTATTCACATGACATCACAGTTTGATGACTAATGTAACTGAGCGTGCCATTTATTATCTAAATGCAAATTGTGATGAGATTTTTCCTTCTGACATATCCCCAATGGATTCCAAAAATTCAATAGCATTATGCATTTAACGGTACCACAAGGACATAAATTGACTCCATTAAATAACGATATTTATAATTTCGATTACTGAATTCAACGGTCCAGTAAATATTTAAATTTCTAATTAAAATAATATTTAATAAATAATAAATAATAATTAATTTCTAATAAATAATAATAAAATTTTCTGTGAATAGATTTTCAGAAACAAAAGAACTAGTCGTTTTAGAAAATCACTTTGTTACTTTTTAATGTATAACTAATCACCATTGGCAAAGTTCGCTTAGAATACTGAATGTATTTAATTTTTATTAAAACACTTACGCATAATTTGCTCGTTTTTTTGCCAACAAAGAATTTTTAAGTTATAAACTGTTATAACATTAAATTGCGATATTTTAAAAACGTCACATCTGTTTAATTTATTATATATATATGAACAATCCTAATGGTATCGAATCCATTATAAAGCCATTAAAAACTTAAGTGCTTGGAGCTATTTTATTTCAAATTGCACATAATCTTTAATATCTGCAATAATATAATTTCACTTCCTGGTTCAACATGTAAATTAAGCAGATAATTAACAGCCATTCTCTTTGGCTTTCCACAATGAAAAAAAAATCCGGCGATTATTGTTTGTTTCAGTATTCCGAGACGATAATTTTTCGACGATTCTATCTCACTAAAGGGTGAGACGCGAAAGGTTGGAATTTACTTTAATGTTAAATGTAAATATCTCTTCTTTTCATCTTTCATCTCACCCCTATTTTGTCAAATTAAACCCATCCTAACGCATACGCAAAAGCGTGGAAGATTTTAGAATCCATTGGCAAACAATAAATGTTTGAAGGGGGGGGGAAATGAAAATGGTTCAAATTTCATTGTAAGATTGAAATTTATTGTTGAAAATGATACAAAAAAATAATTTTTTAAAAATTTTCAAAATAAAAAAAAACTTGTACAATAACAAACTTTTGAATTTGAAAAAGTTGTAAAAATCAATTTATGCAATATTATTTCTAAGAGTTGCCGGGGGAAAATTCCAGAATTTCTCTTAAATTTTAAACAATTAAAACTTTAAAAAAACCCAACATTCATTTACTATTAGTGCGGTATCAAAATATAAAATTTATTTAAGAATTACCTTTGTTTTTAATTCTTTGATGAAAAATAAATATTCTTGATTTTAAAAAAATGATAAATAAATGTTCAAGACATGAACATGATTGATTGATGATGAAACAAAATAAAGCAAAAACTAGAGTAAACAATTTTCTTCATAGCAGCACGAACTAAACTTTTTAGCAGATTTCACAAAACCATCCATCTTTCGAGAACAGAAAAATAAGGAATTTCAATATAAATTTATTAAGAAATTTATTCCTGTTGAATTTGTACTCCGACAGTTAGTTCTATTCATTTTATCTAAGAAAAATAAAAACTATGCACTCAAGAAAAATCGTGTTTTTTTTTTAAAAATAATAATCGTATTACTCAACAAAGAAAGGAAAATGTCATTGTTTTTATTTATTTTACTGATAATATTTCTAATCCAATAAATTTGACACAAGAGAGTTAAATTCTTTCATGTTTATATTTAGAAAAAAGGGTTTTTTTTTTTAATATATAGTTAAGATTTAATTTGTCTTGTTTCATGTTTTGTTAAAATGGAATTTCATTATCTTTTCCAACCTTTCTTATAGATTTGCTAAAATTTTATACATTTTTGATAATGATACACTATTTTAATATTTACAGAATATAATTATCATTTAATCGATTCATAACATTTTCGATAACATTTTCAGTCCATACGCATGACGTCACCTGTTAGTGAATTCACGGAAATTCTCTAATTAAAAAAATAAATTGAAAAGAATTACATTTTTAGTAGCCAAACAAAAGTATCATTTAAAACGTTTTTCATTAAATTAATTATTTTAATGTAAATCAATGAAAATAAAAGGTGCTATGAGTATCTTACAATCTAATAAAAAAAGAAACACATAAACTGAGTAGTAGCCTTCGATGACCAGTTATTCGCCAAGCATTAATTTAATAACGTTAATCAACATTGACGAACAATATCTTTGCACCCCAAATGAAAGTACAATTTAAAATTATATTTACATAATAAACACAGAACATTCTGGTTTCTCAACTATGCATCTTAAGAGACGACATTAACTGACGAAATCGGACCGGTTGTGGAGGTTGAGGGCGATATCAAAGTTTTATTTTCGCAGTATCACTGGCAAGTACAATAGAAGTTATTGAAAAGCATATAAACTCTAATGACATATCTATAGGTCATAAACTTTCATATGAAATAAAAACGAGAGAAATCGGAACAATATTTGGGGATGGTGCGGGGGGGGGGATTTTGTTTTTTATTTATACTAAATATGCATATTCTCTTTTCGTAATTCGTTTTTCTAACTATCAATAATTATTTTAAAATATGATAATGTAAATTCGTTAAATCAAAAATTATAATTCTAATCAACTACAATAGAAACAAATTTTTTCTTTATTTAGCTTTTCATAAAATTATCGCTAGTTAATGTGAATATTGAAAATTCATGCTCGATTATATAGTTTTAAGTGTTAAATAAAGAGCCAATTCATCATTTTGTGAGATCCATCAAATGCAATGTCAAATAATTTTGGAGCATCTTGTGAGAGAAAAGACATCCTATAATGTAGTGTTAGATGATAAATGACACGTGAAGATAACTTTATCATGTGACTTTAACGACACAGAATTTATCTGCTAGCTGGAGATGCACAGTATAGTTCTTCTTTTGATATGAAATTATAATCAACAGCAACTGACTTATCAGAAATCTCAAAAGATAAAACTACGCAAAATATGATTTAATTATTTTATTGAATTTATTAATACGTGTAACTATTTATCAGACTTATGTTTCCCTAAAAGTTAATTCAGAATTACCAGAAAAAAATCGTTAAATGAAATACAATTTAAAGGTAACGGGCAAATTTACGATGTACTTGTATTCAATAAAAACATTTCATCATTACATCAAATAGCATTTAATTTTACTTAAGAAAAAAAAAAACGCGAGAAATGTAATTTTAATACGAGAGACAGTCTCTCGTAAAGAAGAGGTTAGTAAAAATAAAATAAAGAATCCATGCCACGGTACCAAAAAGAAAGCATTCTTTTATTTGCGAGAAAAATGAATGAACCATTGATAATAACAAGTTCATATAAAAGATCGTGACGCGCACAACAAATTTTACTTTATAATTATTATCACAATTTAATACGTTATAGTTATAACTATTATGCAGTTTAATTCTTTACAATGAATTTAAAACGATATTATAGTTGAAACTAACTTTCCACAATTTAAAAGAATGTTGCGAAGCACATTAAAAAAATCATTTAGTATTTCTTAGCTTGTGAAAATTTGATAGATAAAACAGCAAACGATTAACTGCTCGCTTATTATTATTATTATTTTTTTTTTTTTGCATTGAGGTATCTAGTAAAATAAACAATTATTTTGTAACTTGTGAAATTTTTGGCAAACGATATTGAATCGTTTGCTCAGTTTTAATTTTTACGAACAATTTATCTATTATTTTTTCTAGCGATTAGATTTTTAATGAGATTATTACTTATTTCATTCAGCATTCTTTTCCTTAATTAACTAATCTTTAATAAATTATTCAATTTTATAAATTTTCTGTCGTTTAATATATTTGATCTATGAACTTTAAATTTCAATGAAGAATTTCTAAAATATTAATTTTACACAAATGATACGTCTTTCCTATTTTCCATACTAATTCATTCAGTTATCGTATTCTTAATTGCAGTGCTATTATATTTTTTTCACGTGCATCAATGCGATGTTGTAACCATACATCAACAGAAGGGCTATCTCAAAAAAAAAAAAAAAAAATGTAAAAGCGTTCTCCTTTCTTATATTGATGATTTGTTGCAGTTAAATATTTTCAAACGGAAATGAAAAGTTAAAACGAAAATCATTCATTTTATTTTCGTCTTACTACCCACACAAAACATTCGAAAATAAGAACAGTTAAAAACGTAATTGCTTTTTAAATAAGTCTTTAATATTCATTTTCAATAGGAAGAGACAAAAATAAAAAAAAGGGGTAAAGAATTCGAAGCAACGAGCAACCACAATTATCCTTTACGCGGATAAGAATCAGAAGAATGTGTACGAAGAATTCCATTCCAAGCTTTCTCATTCCTTTTTCCTTTATTTTGTTCGTATTGAAACACTTCCCGTCCGTTTTATCCCTCCCCCCCTTAATAGAAAAAAGTGAGGAAAATCTGTTTTTTACTTCATTGAAATCGGACATTCTTTTTTTTTTATCTTTTTCTTTTTACACCGCCTACACATAACTTCTCGAAAAGAAAAGAATTGTCAAAGCGCTTAAGCCTTTAACGAAAAATAAGAACTGAAATGCTTTAAAAACCTTTATTCCAAACGATAACTTCAAAAAGTGAGAAGGAAAAAAAAATAGTGTATTAAAATTGAAAAGTTGAATGAGGATGCGAAAAAAAAAAAAAAAAAAAAAAAAAAACGCAATTAGCTCCTAAAAAATCCCAGTCGGTGTCATGTCTGATTTGAGTATTTTATTTTCGAATTTTTATTTTATTTCCAGTCATTGAATTTCTACTACATATAAAACAGTAAGCTATTTACAATCACGACTTTCTGATAACACATTACAAAAATATGCGACAATATCGGATTTGAGATCCAACAATCGCAAATTCAATATTGTTTGACAACGGATTCTAGAACACTCCGCGCTTTTGCGCATGCGTTAGGATGGGTTTAATTCGTCAAAATAAGGACGAGAGGAAAGATGAAAGGAGAAGATGTTTACATTTAACAATAATACAGTCAGAAACGACACAATATTTACATACTCGTGAAAAGAAATAGGGCGGATATCTAATAGGGCGGATATCAATGTCATGGCGGATATCAATGTAAAAGTATCTAATAGGGCGGATATCAATGTAAAAGAATGACGAAGAATTCTGGAAATGCACTCATCCATCTGCGTCTCTCCCCTTAATGAGATAGAATTGTCGAAAAGTGGTCGTCTCAAAATACTGAAACGATCAGTACATGTTTTGATTTTAACAAATATACGAGTTTAAATTAGCACTGATGTACGTTAATTTTAATGTCTTCACATTTGTGTGGTGTAAAAGTTTGAAGAGAAGATGTCAGTTCTATTTTGTGCTTCATCTGATCAGAAAAAATACGAGATTCGCTTCCGTGGAATTTCAAAATAAGACATTAAACCGACAAACATCAAATCAATTGGAAATTTGTATGTTTAAAATATTCAGTAAAGTGAACGAACTAGTTCCCCAATTTTAGTCAATTACTTCAATTTTTAATTTATATGGAAACTCGTGATTCCTACATAAATGTCATCAATGGACGCGTGGTCACCAACACTCTTCATTTCCGAGAGTGCCGTCCACAACCACTGAACGATTTCGCCAATTTTTACCTTCATGCTCACGAAATATACAAAGCATTGTAATGGCCAAAATATTCAAACTCGAGATTTTAATTAATCTCCACGTCTCAAACCTTCTAGGGTCAGAAAACTATATTTTTGGAATGATGTCTATTTATCCGTCTGCCGATCTGTGAATATAACTCAAACGCACGTTCAGCTAGACATATGAAATTTGGTATAAGGTTTTTACCCCCCAATTTGTAGATTTCTATAAAATTTTGAGAAAAACCCGTTCTTTCGAGGAAGTCTGTTTGTATGAATGTTCGAGTAAATTGAGTATGATAACTACAAAATGGGGAGGTAAATTTCCACAATTTGAAATTACAGTCCAAAAACACAACAAAATTGCTTTGAAAGATTAACAGGTCAAAGGTTTTCTGATGTATCCTCAAAATGTTCCTGAATATACAACATCACGATTGTTCTGTAAGAAATAGCTTATCATCAGAGAGTATTATTTTGTCAGCAATGACTGGCATTTTTGTACGTTTTTAATATTTGTGAGGCAATTAAGGTCGAAAACCTCAGTCTCCATTTATGATTACTAACATAATTCTACAATTGACACTGTATGCATTACATATCCTCTGAAGCCATTTAATTTGTAAAATGCTATGAATTAGTTCGGCTTTTTTTTACAAGTAATTTTGCCGTGGACTTCTGTACGAATTCAGTTCCGACGATGATACCAGGATTTGCCTCAAAATTTACTATAAATAGAATCCAAGGACTCCTTTATAGTTCTATAAACATATATCCTATTAAAACCAAGATATTCTATTTGTTTAAAGTTTTTACCAGCAGAAAATCTGTGATTAAAAAAAAACACCTTTTTGACCATTATTTTTTTTTGGCTGACATCTTTAAAACAATTCTTAATTTTTTTGCGTTCTGCAAGAAAAAAACAAAAAAACAAAAAATTAATTTTACTAAAAAAACAAAATTCAATTCTTATTTTCTGAAATGTAACAGTATTTACAGAAACCACCCAGAAGAATACAGATATTTCATTATCATTTTCTAAATAAATATATCGGGCTTTCTTTTACTTTGTTTTCATTAATACTATGGTTAAAACTATAATGAATTAAATTATTAATCATAATTTAGCTTAAAATTATGCTTTCATAAGCTTAAGTGGTTCCGCGGAATTTTTTCCTTGTCCGTATGGTGAAATCGGACTCTTTTTTTTTTCCGCTAAAAGAACGTACGAGAGTGGTTTGTTCTAAACTTTCTCGCATGTTCTTCAATAATGGCCTTATATCTCTTTCTCGCATAAAATTAGTGACTTTAGGTAAGGCCGCGAATACATTCCATAGCATTGGTGAACAATAGTTATAGATCTTCGGCGTGAATTTAGCATTTTTACTGAATCTATCAGGCGAAAACGTATTTTGGATGATATTTTTTAGTTGCCAATTGACACCAAATTGCAGTTGTAGTCATAAGATAAGGTGTGTTTCAATTTTTTAGGGACAACAGTAAAAATGAAAATAAAAGCGTAAATAATAAATATTTGACATTTATTTCTGAAACAAGTTAAATCAATAATAAAAATAAATATAGTAAGATATAATTTAGATTAAACAAATAAAGATTAAACAAATAAATTTCAAGTTTGAAATAACTAAACAAAAGAGTAGCACAAATTTTCTGTTTCAAATTTTTAGGGACAGTAGAATTAAAAACTTCAAATTAAACTTTTTTACCGTTCAATATTAGCACCATTTTTTCTGATGACATCATATATTCTGTTTAGCATGGAATATATTAGGTTCTGAAGAAGTGTTGGATCCAGAGAATACCAAGCATCCATTATTGCTTGTTGAAGTTGCATTTTTGAATGAAATTGGCGACCTCCTTCATAAACTGTTCTTGCCAAAAGCCTCCATAGATTTTCAATGGGGTTTAGATCGGGGCTTCTAGCTGGCCAATCCATAACTTTCACATTGTTATCTCTAAACCACTTTTTTGTTGATTTTGAGCTGTGGATAGATGCATTATCCTGTTGAAAAGTCCAATTTGGCCTACATATTTCAGGTCCTGCATTAAGTAAATGTATTTGTAACATTTCTTGGTATCGATCAGAATCCATTCTTTCATTCACAAATGCCAGTTCGCATGTACCATTGAAGCTAAAAGCTCCCCAAATCATAACAGATCCACCGCCCATTTGCCTTTTGGAGAAAATCTCTGGTTCTTTTCTTAGATCATGCCAGTAATATCTCCAACCGTCTGGCCCATCTAGATTAAACTTTTTCTCGTCGCTGAACATGATTTCTATCCACTCATCTTTGAAATGTATGTATTCCTTTGCCCAGGATAAACGTTGTAATTTGTGTTGTTTGGCAAGTGGTGGTTTGCAAGCCTTTTTCGCATATTTCATGTTTTTATTGCCCTTGATTGATCTCCAAACAGTAGTGTAAGAACATCCCAGTTTCAATTCTTTTGTTACTTTTCGTACTGATGATTTTCCATTTACACATTTCTGAATAATTCTCCTGCGGGGTACGTGAATCGAGCTTTGGCTTAGGTCCTCGCTTTTGAATGGCAGTTGATTTTCCATTTAACTCCATTTATGATTACTAACATAGTTCTACAACTGACACTGTATGCATTACATATCCTCTGTAGCCATTTAATTTGTAAAATGCTATGAATTAGTTCGATTTTTTTTACAAGTAATTTTGCCGTGGACTTCTGTACGAATTCAGTTCCGACGATGATACCAGGATTTGCCTCAAAATTTACTATAAATAGAATCCAAGGACTCCTTTATAGTTCTATATAAACATATATCCTATTAAAACCAAGATATTCTATTTGTTTAAAGTTTTTACCTGCAGAAAATCTGTGATTAAAAAAAAAAAAACACCTTTTTGACCATTATTTTTTTGGCTGACATCTTTAAAACAAATCTTAATTTTTTGCGTTCTGCAAGAAAAAAAACCCCAAAAAAACATCCATATTTTCAAAAACTTGACAACTGTAGAAATGGAGAAAAAATTAATTTGAACGCTTTATGAGGGCTGCAATATTTTTGAAAGACTTTTTTTCATTGTAATAAGCTTTTATTTGGCCTTTTTCAAGATCTGATAACCATTTACCTTTAGCCATATTTCTTCGGCAAAAAATTAACGTGGACGTTTTCAATATAAGCTTTTTAAGTTATTAGGTCTACCGGAAAATTCTGTCCGTTTTAGAATGAAACAAAGGAATGCATTTTTTCATACTTTGGATAAACTTTATTGAATAATGTAATTGCCATCTTTATTTATGACTTCTTGCCAGCGTGATGGCAATTTGTATATCCCATTTTTAAAAAATGTCTTATCTCTAGAGGCCAAAAATTGAACCAGTGCTTGTCTGATATCTTCTTCGTTTTTGAATTGTTTGCTCTGCAAGAAATTTTGTAAGGACAGAAACAAATGATAATCAGATGGTGCTAGGTCCGGGGAGTATGGTGGATGCGACAGAATTTCCCAGCCTAGCTCTGCGACTTTCTGATGAGTCCCCAAAGCAGCATGTGGCCTGGCATTGTCATGAAGCAGTATGATGTCCTTCCTATTGAACATCGCCGACCTCTTTTCTTGGAGTGCTGTTTTTAATTTATCCAATTGCTGACAGTACCTCTCCGAATTTAGCCTTTCGTTTGGTTTCAACAGCTCAAAATGTATTGGTCCTCGAATGTCCCACCATATACACAACATTCTCTTGTTCAGGCTCAACTTCGGTTTAGAGGTAAAGGGGGCAGGTTTTCCGGGTTCACAATATGCCCTTTTTCTTATGATGTTTTCATAGGTAATCCACTTTTTATCCCCAGTTATGATTGTAACCAGAGCGGACAGAACTTTCCGGTAGACCTAATATTAAAACAACTGGTAGTAAATGAAAATGAGCAATAATAAAGATTTAACTTGAATTTATATACCATCTCATCTAGCTGTCCCTAAAAATTTGAAACACAAATTTGGCATTTTTTTTTCTATTTTCTTCTTTTATTAGCATTGATATTTATTTAATTATTTTAGATTTTTTTATTATATTTAATTTTTTATGTTTTCAAAGAAGTTTTTACAGATATTAGGTAAAAATTATTCCGAATTAATGTTTTTATATGGTGTCCTTAAAAATTTGAAACACACCTTAACATACCGAATTTCATCAATCTAAGTCATTATATTTATGAAATATTGCACTTACATGCATGCGAAAGTATGAACCGATAGACGTCTAGCATTAGACGAATTTGGATTAAAATTTGATAAACATATTTATATTTTTGTTGCGAAACCTGTGTAGCAAATTTTATTTACCTAGCACTTCGCATTTTGTAATTATCGAGTTCACTTATACTCGAATAGCCAGACAGACTAACTTCCTTCAAATGGATTTCGTTCAAAATTGGATAAAAAGCTATAAATTCGGTCATGACTTCATATACTAAATTTCAGCTGTCTAGCTCAAAGCGATTTTTAATTATCATGTTCACAAACAGACAGACAGACAGACATAACGCCAAAAAAAAAATGTGTTTTTCGGATTTAGGCAGGAGGCCCAGATTTGTCAAATTCGAATTTTTCCCCAATTACAATAATTCCTCAATTCTTCTTGAACAAGAAAATAAAACAAGTAGTCATCAGAAAGAGTTTTAAAAAAAATCGCAATTGAGGTCGGTGCTTATAAACTTAGTTTTAACAGCAAATCTTTTTCGGTCAGAAAAAAATGTTTTCGTTCATCTCAAATACTTGCCTGTTTCTGAAAACTTTCGACAGAGAAACTTCGTTGCAAAAACTTCCAACTTAACTTTCACTGTCTTAATTCGATCCCCTGTTACTAGAGAACTACTCGGAGCTGAATCAGATATTTCTTATCTTTTGCCATTCAAACTTATTACTGTATATTTCTATTTCAATGTTCTAGGTAAAAGATGGTCAAATTATCTTTATCCACTTCACGGATTGATTTAGATACTTTGCAGCCCTAGGTAGTGCATAGTATGAGGATTTAGTTTAGTTTAGTTATATTAACGTTCCGTTTTAAAGCAATACTAGGGCTAATTTAGGACGGACCTCGTAATTTTGAACCGCGATTAGATGACGAGGACGACATCTGAGCTGGCATCGCCTCACCACACTTCCATACCACACCAGAGAGTGGACATTTGGTCCCGACGGATTTAGCATGCAGCAGACCCGCTTACACGACGGTACTTGCGTGGAATCGGGACTTGAGCCTGAAACCCTCCGGTTCCGAAGCCGAGACTTTACCATCATGCCACCGCGGCCTGCATATTAAGAGGAATCTCTTTTAATAAATGGTCAACTTAGTTCAATTCAGTTTTTAATATGTTAATGATTTATTTCATTAAATTCTTGAAAATGGTTTTATTTATCTGCTAATCACTCCAGGTGGTTCGACGGGAAAATTGATAATGTTTAGTTTCAGATTAATCGTTTAAGTATAATTTCTTGTCTATAATTCTGGCATTAAAGCCGTGTTGTTTCAATATTCTTACTTAAGTTCTATTTATAAATATAGATACATTAATTATAGTCTTATTATAAATGTAAATGCCAGGTTAATTTATCTATTAAATTTCACAATATTGTAATAGCATTTTTTTTAACTGTCTTGTATACGTAGTATAGAGAAAGTATTGTAAATGTTAAAAAATTTGAATTCGAAATTTTGACGAATCTTCAAGTTTTAGATCAACCTGAAAATAATAAATAGTTTCGATACACACATCTTTGGAAAATATCCATCTGTGTGTCTGTGACAAAGATAACTCAAAAACGCTTCGAGTTTAGCTTCGTAGACATTGTACAAAACACTTTTTATATAAATGTATGCATTTTTTTTTACTGCACTGTATACGTCTCATAAGAAAAGTATAAAAATCGTCAAAAAAATTCGAATTCCAGATTTTGACGAATCTCCACGTTTTAGACCTCCCAGAGCTAGAAAAATGTCCATCTGTCTATCTATGGTAAAGATAACTTGAGCTAGACGGTTGAGATTTGATATACGATCTTTACACCTAATTTGCAGATTTCTATTAAATTTTTAGCAAAATCTGTTCAGAGGAAGTCCGTCTGTTCGAATATAAGTTAACACGATAACAACAAAACGAAGAGAGCTGGATAAATAAAATTCGGTACAAAGATTTAACATCTAGAGCGTAGACACCTATTACATTTTAAGCCCAATCCAACAATAGTTTTACTGTCTGTCGGTAGGTCTGTACTTTCAAAAACATGTAAACGGGATAATTCAAAAACGCAATGACTTAAATATATCAAATTTAATATGGGATTTTGTGACTATAAGTGCAGCTTTACATCAAATTTTTGTTTTAATCGGTTGAGAAAAACGTGTATAAAACATAAATTCGAACTCTGGATACTTTTAATGCATATCAGCAATTAATCGTCAAATAACTCGTCAAGGATCATACGATACGTTCAGTAAAAATGCTAAATACACGCCAAAATTAATATTTCGTAGCTAATGTACGCCAATGTAGTGTAAAATTAGGCAAAATAAATAAATAATATGAAAACTACAAAACTCGAAAAAAATCCGCTGAATTCTTGTATTTACAAGTTAGATTCTTGTATTTACAAGTTAGATTCTTGTATTTCTTGTTAAATTCTTGTATTTCTTGTTAAATTCTTGTATTTACAAGATGTTTTTAATAAATTTTGTAAAATTTCTTTTTGTGCAATAATATTTTTGGTAGCTGTTGCGGAAAAGTGCCAAAATTCAGCTTAATTTTTAGTGAATTAAAATTCCAAAAAGAAGAAAAAAAAGTCGCACAGTGTACATTCCCATTTCCCAAGGCACATATGAACCAAATTTTTCATCTGTAGATCAAACAGTCTGGTTTATAGAGTGCCAACACACATGCGCACATTTATATTTATTTAGAAGTACCGGTTGTAGTTCCCAAGTGTTTGACATGCCTGTTCATTAGTGCACAATATAATTAAAGCAAATATTCAGTTATCTAACTATTCTAATAATTAAGTGTATGTAATGAAATAGATACGAACTTGACAAATTATGTATCCAATTAGTTTGAAAACATAAGTCTAGGTGAAAAATTACATTTTTTTTTTTTATTTCAAAAAATAGATACGTTTCTGTTTCTAGCGATACTTTATTTTGTCTCTATGCCAATTAGAAGACAAGTTGCAGCAAATTATTGATAGTTAAGTAATGCTTATTTATAAGCAGTTAAAAACTTTAAATGCATAACGCCTTTTTTCATAATTCCACTGTATAAGCATCGTCATATCTTAAAAAATAATCAAGATATGTTAATGAAATTAATAATTAGGGCTCGTTATTGTTATGAAGAATGTAATGAACAATGGATTTGATGTTGAATGCTCAAATGAAGAAATAGAAATGAAAATGAAATCTAGAAGTGGATTTATGATTGTTTAATATGAATATTGATAGCAAAAATTCCAAAATTTCATAGATGTATTATGTCATTAAAACTTTATAAATATGAAATTCAAAATTTCGAGTCAAGCTTTGCAACTGTATCAACCTTTTAAAAAAAAAATGCTTTTTTTGTGTGCCAATTTTAGAATATTATGTAACCTTAAATGAACAACAACAACAAAATCAGCATAATTATATTGGAAAAATGAATGCTATAACTAGGTAATTACATGGATAACTAAATAATTAGATAAATTACAAATTATAGGTAACTAAATAAAAAGGCACCATTAAGCTAGATTCACGAAATAGTTTAGAAGATCCACAGGCGCTTCTTATAATTTCATTAAGATCCTCAAATTTTTTCCAAATCACGTGGATATTTCTTTAAGATTTTTCTCTAAACAACTCATTTATAAGTATGTTTCGGTATTCATCTTCAATATCATTCCAAACCTTGGCATTTAATATTTATAGCAATCACTCACAATATGATTGTTATTAGTAGCATAAATCGGTACTTTTCCGTTAGCAGGGCGCAAGCGAAAAATCTCCAAATAATGTAGAATTCCGCCAAATTTCTTACGCCAAATTCGCGTTTGTTCACAATTGGCGGCATTTACTCCCGGCTAACGGAAAAGTACCCATAAATCATATTTTGACATTTATATACCTAGTTCAAACATTTATCCACACTATGATTGCTACGAGTGGCATATTTATTATCTTGATTTTTATATACCTAATTACAGTATTTTTCCCATAATATGATTCTTACTAATAGCATATTTCATGCTTTGCCATATAATACTTATTTATAGCAATCACTCACAATATGATTGTTACTACTGGCATATTTCATACTTTGACATTTGTATACCTAGTTCAAAGCATTAATACATAATAGTATGATTTTTACTAATGGCACATTTTTTTTTACTTTGGTATTTATTTACATAGTACAGCATTCACCCACAATATGATTGTTACCAAAGGCATATGTCATGCCTCGACATTTAATACTTATTTATAGCAATTACCCGCAATATGATTTATAGTAATAGGATATTTCACACTTTGACATTTATATACAGAATTAAAACATTTATACATAGTATAATTGTTATTAAAGGTACATTTTTCTTATATTGGTATTTATATACTAAGTATAACATTCACCCACAATATGATATGATAGCATATTTCGTATCTTGATATTTATATATCTAGTTACATTTATCCATAATTTGATTGTTACTAATAGCATATTTTATATCTTGATCTTAATATTTATACACCTAGTTACAACATTGCCCATAATTTGGTTGTTAATAATGGCATATTTCATGCCTTGGTATTTGAAACATTTTTTTCCCCTTGCCGTAAATAAGTTGGAATGTTTAAAAAGTATATGGATTAAAAATAAGTATAATTTACTCAATATCTTAATATCGGTTTTTTTCATCCCACTATGCATATGAATGCCCCTTTCTATACGAGCTAAACATGTATATTAACAATTATAATTTTCTATTTGGAGTGAAACTGCAATAAGCGGAAACCAGATTTCACTGAGGGTTTCTACCTACTTACTAAAATCAACTCGACCAAATTACAATCCCCAGAAGATGTTTTTAACTAACTATATTTCCTATTTCCTTCGAAAAACATGAATATTGACATTTTAAATTTTCTGGCCTGTGCGTCAGAAGCAAAGTATCGTTAACTAACAATTTTAACATTTTACAGAAGAGCCAAAAGAATTTAGTGAGCGTAATGTGTCGCGTACTATGTTTTGAAAGCGGTTTTTGTTGTTTTTTTCCCTCATTAACTACTACAACTGACCCAACCAAAAATATGGTCAGATAATGCAAATATGATTTAAAAAAAATAATAAAATTGTACTTAACGATAGTTAACCTCTGAAGTACAGATTTAGAGCGACGTTTTATCTATCCCTGCTACAAATAACAATGAATGTGTGTTAGTGTATAGGAGTAACGCTCTACAAGCAAGACCATTTGACCTGCAACTACTCTACAATAGATCTGTGTTTCCACATCTTACGACTACTTTTAATGCAAATATTCTTACCACTATTTTGTGACGAAATCGAATTGTTTATATTTTGTCTTATACTTACCACTATTTTTAAATATTTATGCTGTATATATAAATATCGATAAAGTTAGTTAATTCAGATTTGTCTTGTTTGAGCTACTGTTCCAGCTACCGCTATAACCAGCTACTGTTCGTTTCAGTATTCTGAGGCGATTCTATCTCATTAAGGGGAGAGACGCGGAAGAATGAGCGTATTTCCGGAATTCTTGGTCATTCTTTGACCTTGATTTTCGCGCTATTCGATTTTTTCCCCCCACGTGTATGTGAATATTGTGTCGTTTCTGGCTGTCTGCGTGTAATTCGAGTTTATTTTATTGTTAGATGTAAATATCCCTCCCCCTTTCATTTTTCCTCTCACCCCTATTTTGAAGAATTAAATCCATCCTAACTCATGCGGAAAAGCGCGCAGGGTTTTAGAATCCGCTGTCAAACAATACATACATATCATATTGTTGCACTGAAATTCAAACTATTTTCAATGTTTCATTAAGTATTTAAGTGCATAATTTTATTCCATTATTGTAAGCTAAAGAAGAAAGATTCTGCTTAACCTTTTCACTACTGACCCGGTCCAATTAGCCATGCAAGTTCTATGCTAACAAAACAGTTATGTTTCAATCGAGGGATGCAGGATGTGCAATGAGTTATTACCAAAGACGTCCTCACTTTACACCCGGTACTCTTCGTGTGAAACAGGAACCGACCCATCAGGGTTGAATTTCAAAGGCCGGTTGGGCCGTAACAATTATGAAAGGGTTAATCTCTCTCTAATTTCAAAGACGAATTTTATTAAAAAAAAGTGAATTTACATTACTTTGAAAATTTAAAAGATAGATGAACCGCACATTTACATTTTTAATAGCGCTGCTGAATGTTCTAGAACTGTTCTCTATTAGAAAGGCTTTTGTACACAATGAACAGAGCATACGTTAAAATAATACGACTTTAATATCTGAACATTTGATAGAATCGTGGACTTGAAGTCATATTTAATGATTTAACTGAAATTAAATCCAATTAAAATTCCTGCCGAACCAGCTGGTCGCCAACGACAGATAAACTGACTTCGAGTTACCAAATTCGTCCTGATATACTTTGGAAGGTGAAAAAGAGTTCGTTGGAGTGACTTTTTTTTTTTTTGAAATTTTCTTTAGAGTTTTAATTAATTAAAATTAAGAAAGACGTTGACGTTTTTCCGCGATAACATTGGAAAACGTTATTGCACAAAATTAAGTTTTACGTCATTTTAAAATTGTAAAAGAATTATTATTTAATGATATTAAATTTATTGAAGTCCAAATTTTTATCTAAACTTTGGTAATTTTTAGAAAAATATTTTTTATTTAATTTTCAACAATAGATTTCATTGTTTCTTGAAACATTTAATCGTATTCATTTCTTATATTGCTGAAAACAAAAAAAAGGATTCTGTTTCATTTCTTTGTAATTTAAATGAGAAATTTTCTAACCCTTTTATCTAAACGACACATGTAAAGATGTAGTTCCGCAAAATGTAGAAGATAAATTTTTATTAACGCTATTATGTCATGGAATTTGACCTAATGGGATAGTTCATTCACACTATGTAACAACAAGTGTAAGACTTATTAAATGGCACAGCTTTAATATCTGTCACAATTTGATGTTTAAAATATTTTCAGAAGAAAATCATGAGATCAAGTTATGCATAAGTGATCTATTTGAAAGTAAACACGATCATTATTCTTAAGGAACCCGCTGATCGCCATAGGTGACTAGCAAGAAATATAATAAGTCTCTCTGCAGGTTTCTACCCACTTACTATGTTCTATTCACCTAGATTACAATTCTCAGAAAAAGTTTTTTAACCAATCTTTATTTCCATTCGTCGACCCTGTACGCAGGGGTCAGACTTTGCCGTCGATGAAATATAGCTTCAGAATCGCCCATCCCTCTCGCTGGTGACCTTTATGGTCAGTAGCAAAGGCGGCGGCACAGAGTAAGATGGCTCGCCGCGGGCACCGAAAAACAATGAATGCAATCCCTCTTCTGGTGCGTATTGCAGTTCCAGAAGCAAGTGTGACGCAATCCGATAGATGTGACAAGACTGCCGTGCATCTCATGGAAGGATTTTAGACGGTGGGAAAACAAAAAAAAAAAAAAAAAGATGGAAAGGCGTGATTAAGGGCAGGCAGCGCCAACAAAAGGAACAGGGAAAATGTTTTCAAAAGCGCAGGTCTTTTTTTTTTCTCCCTGTCTCTCTTGAGGTAGTTGCAAGAGGAATGCCAAAAGCGAGCGTTTTCACTAGTAGTTGCTACGCACATCTGTCTCTGATGTGTTGCTGAACAGAGAACACTATGGGCAGTAGTAGATTTCCAACTAAGTAGCTGCCTAAGGCTGTTAGTACTTGTGGCCGTGGCAGTTAGCCACAAGCAAATTTATTTTAAAAATAATTGTCAAATAAATAAGTTCGTAAAAAATAAAATTTTTATGAATGATTAAATATTAGGATACCTTTGACACTTCATTAAGGTAAAATTTTTATGAATGATTAAATATAGGATACCTTTAACACTTCATTAAGGTAAAAATTTTATGAATGATTAAATATTAGGATACCTTTGACACTTCATTAAGGTATCCGACAACATTCGGAGAGGATTAAAAAAGAACTTAATATTTTTATGTTTATACAATGTTTTTATATTAATATAAGAATAAAATAATAAATAAAAATGACATTATTTGAGTATATATGTAGCTTTTGAAGGAAAAAGCATATTTTGAAGTACATTTTTTTTTTTTTTACATTTAATTACAAAAACTAGGATTGCACTAAAGAAAAAAAAATGTTGCGTTTTTTTTTATTTTTCTTTGTGACATTACATGTGTTACATATCTTAGAGTGTGACTAATTGCCGGCATCCTGGCATAGGGGTAGCGCATCTTCCCCGTGATCAGGTAGTCCAGGGTTCGAATCCCCGTTCGGGCATGGTTGTTCTTCTGTGTTCTATCTGTGAGGTGTGTGAATGTGCCCCCTGTAAAAAGAGGTTACGCAAGCGAAAATGTGTGTATCATCTTCATATGAGGTAGAAGTCAGACTTCTGCCCTCGGGTGCTCAGGGGTCTTTACCCTCAGAAGCTACTGCACCCCCTTTTCCGTGGTAACGCGGACACGACATCATCATCACCAGTGTGACTAATTATTATCTGAAAATTATATTCAAAAATAAAATTTTTTGTGCGATATTTCATAGATGTATGAAAAACATTTTTGAAAAAGGATATTGTGTTGCCAAAATATTATTATTACTAATAATAATTTTCCCCAAATATTGTGTTGCCAAAATATTATTATTAATAATAATAATTTTTACCAATCTCAGAACTACTTAATTTAGCATAACAGTGGAAAATTTACCTTCTTTAATGATGGCAACTCGTTATCATAATAACCGATAGGGAAATTTCCTATAAAAAAACTGTCAAAACGAAATTTTACACAAAAAAATTTAACTAATTGAAGCTAACAAATTTTTACTGCACTTTGGAACACAAGCCGATGATGTCATTGGATATTCTGTAACTAAAATGGATGGGAAAAATTATAGCAAACTAAAAAATAAATTATTTAAATTTTTCTCCTATTTTTTTATTTGATTTTAGAGCCAGAGTCCTTCAGTCATTTCCTATAAACTATCACGGCACTCATAGTTTTAAAACATATTTGGAAAACAGTACGTTTTTTTATCTATTTTTTATCAACATAAATTTAAATATTAAATTAAAATAATTAAAAGTAGCAATAGTGTAAACTAACACCGAAAACAGTGCGATATTTGACGAGTAATAGATAGAGAGCGGTTAATACAAAAATTGAAGAAAAAGTGAATGTGTATTTTGGATGCCTTTTTTCCTGACCAATTAAAAAAAATTTGACAATTCGATTTCAAATTTTTTGACGATTACAATATTTTCTGTTAGTATTCTTCGTATATTTGAAGGTAATAGAAATAAAGAATAAATCCTTTGACGTATACGACTAGATTTGGAGGGCATTTTTC
The DNA here is from genome assembly GCA_026543865.1 of Argiope aurantia. NCBI lineage: Eukaryota > Metazoa > Arthropoda > Arachnida > Araneae > Araneidae > Argiope > Argiope aurantia. The sequence goes on along the minus strand of JAPMOR010115513.1, from coordinate 488,356 downwards.
AAAATAATAATGCTTTATGATGTTCTTTATTAATATAATGATAAAATGATGAATTAAAATAAAATTATTTAAATATATGTGTAGTGTTTGAAGAAAAAAGCATATTTTGATGTAAATTTTTGCATTTATTTACAAAAACTAAGTTTGTTCTAAAAAAAAAATTGTCACAGTTTTTTTATTTTTTTTTTGTAACATTGTATGTATAATTTATCTAGGAGTGTAACTAACTATTATCTAAGAATTATATTCAAAAATAAAATTTTGACATGTAATATAAGAAATTATCTATGAAATTTTGGAATTTTTTTCAATAACATTTGATACATTAAACAATCACAAATCCACTTGCAGAGCATTCAACATCAGATCCATAGTACATTACGTTCGGCATAATGTAACGAGTATTAATTACATATTTCCTTAAGGTATCTAGATTATTTTTTAAGATATGGCGATATTCATACAGTAGAATTCTGAAAAACACAGTTTTCAGAAAATGTATTTAAAGTTTTTAAATGCTTATAAATAAGCATCACTTACAAGTCAATAGTTTTCTATAACCTGGCTTTTAATTGACATAAGAACAAAATAAAGATATCACTAGAAAAAAAAGACGTACCTATTTTTTTAAATTGAAAAAAAAAAAAGCGATCTTTCAACCAAATTCATGTTTTTAATCTACTTGGATACCTTAAGTCAACATAAAGAGATCACTTTATGTGTAAAATCATTTACGTAAGTGATAACAGGCATTATACGATAATTAAGTAAAATGACAGTTGACAATGAATCTTTTATCGAATTAATTCCTTTACGTAATCTTCAAATACTTCTTTTAATAAATAATTAAAAATATTTTATATTCTTATTTTCAAAATCTTCTCATAAAACCGATGAAAATTTATTCCATTGATGTTACTCATTAAACAATTTGGTCGCGCTTTCTCCCCTTTTGGCACGCCCTAAACAACAAAACTGCATAACTGATGAGCTGTTAAAAATGCTTTATGGTTCGATTTGCATATAAATGTTTTGACTATTGTATTTTAATAGGAGGGGGGACCAGAAATCTGTTAGAAAATGTTTTGATTTGCGTATGTCTTTATGTAATAAACAAATGTGCTAAAAAAGGGAAACAAGGATAAAAGATGGAAAGGAACTTTTTTTTATTCCTAAAAATATGTATTTTTCATTATATATTCAAACATTGTTTAAAATATTTTTTTAATAATTTCCGGTGTTACATTTAAAATACAGAAAGCCTAAGAAAAAAAAATTAAATTAGAGTACATTTTCAAATTTTTAATCAACAGTTGATACATTTTAGTTTTCAAAAAAATATTTAAATCGTTTTTTTTTTTTTTTTTTTTTTGAGAATATACTATAAGATGTTTTTTCTTCCCCTAGAAATGAATAACCATTCTTAACTTAAAAATTGTAATATTCCTTTAAAAAAAACAGATAAGTATAACTTTTGAATTTTTGAAAAGAATGCTACTTTTTAATTTATCAATTAATTAATATAAGTTAATTAATTAATTTAATAAACAATTTTAATGAAAGATTCAAAATTATTTGCTTGGATAAATTGAGATAAATATCAAATTAATAAGATCAAAATTATAAAGATAAAATCAGATTCGACAAAATGGGGGAGGAATTTAGGATGATGAAAAGATTTTTTCAAATTTAGATCAACTTTATCAAAACAAATCAGTTCTACGCAGGAATCACAGATAGATTTCCAACAAGGCACCTAAGTCCAACGCACATAGAGAAACCAGATGCAGATCAATTAAAAAAATATTATTAATCAAATTTCCGAATTAAATTTGTAAGAAATAACAAGTTTTATGAATTACAAAGTACTAGGAATATAAAGTATGTTTACATTGAAGAATTAAAACTATTTCGATTAATAATAAAGATGAATGTCTGAGTATGTGTGTTGGCACTCTGCGGGGCAGATAGTGGGATCCACAGCTAAAGAATTTCACAGGCAGAGATGTGCACCAATGATCGATTTTTTTTTTTTTCAAATTTCAATAAGGATTGAATTAATCAAAAATCAATAAGTTTTTTTCACATAATTTCCGTAAATATTACAGAGCAAAAATTATATCTACACCATTGTAAAATTCTAATAATTACCTTTTCAATGACACTAATTTAATGAAGTCATGCCAATTTTTCCTGAACTATAACAATTTTTTAATATATGTATATTGCATAATTTTCAAGAACAGATTTCATTGATAAACTAAAATTCATGTCATTTCCAACATTCTGTTAAATATTTAATTACATGATTTTCTATCAATGTTGAAAGCTAAGGAAAAAAGATTCTAATTAATACCTGTGTAGTTTATAAGAATAAAAAAGTGAAGTTACAATACTAGGAAAATAGATTAATCTAACAGTTACATTTTTAACAGCACTTTGATATCATAAAATTTCACTCTATTGATGTTTGGTTCATATACATGATAATTATAAAATCACGTTCCGATGGCCTGTGTACGTCTTGAAACAGGCACATTTTGCCTTCTTTCCCCTCTCACCCATTTTGTCCTATTGTGTTTACCAGGGTTCTTTCATATCTCATCATATCTGTTCATTTTACCGACAATTTGCAGGAAGCTCCCGATCGACGTCCACAGGCGGGGGTGGCCCTATAATGGGTCAGATGGCACATTTACGACGGTATCCGCAAAGGTAACAGGCCGTCGAACGGAACTTAATAGATATAAAACTATAAAAACAATGTGGCTTTAATATCTGATCATTATAACGTTGACGTTATTTACGTTAATTATGATAATTATAACGTTGACGTTATTGTGATACTAACGTTATTTACGTTGAGTATCACAATTTGATACTCAACGTAAAGTAAAAAATTTGAGGGGAACTTGAACATCAAGTTCAGGCATAACAGTTTTAAGTGAAAGTAAGCACTACTAACATTCCAGGCGAACCAGCTGTCGCCAAAAGCGGATAGCGGGATTATATAAATGAATGCATCACGCGCATCTTCTGCAAGATAATGCGTGGCCTAAAATGAATTGGACAAAATGAGTCCTGATTATTCGAATCAAAGATATAGCGAAAGTAGACTAATGCTATACAACTTTGTGATATAATAGACATAATGATATAATGCCTTTATTGTATAAATAGGCTAGCAAAATTTGTATCGTGAAAAATTAGGTTACTGTTGTAGAATATTTAAGGATCAATTAAAAAAAAACAATTAATTAAATCTAAAAAACATGATAAAATATGAATGCTATATTTTTTAAAAGAACTCCTCATGTCGATAGGGGACCCTTGCGCTCGCTCGTTACTATTTACTTTAAATCTACCCTTTGACTGGAGAGAAAATTTTAAATCCAATCAAATATCAATAAGATTTAAATTTATTATTCATTCAGACACAATGAAATTTATAAAACTTTTATATTAAAGTCAGGGAAAATCACACGAATTTTATATTAAAATTAATAATAATACTTTAAGAATTAATTAAAAATAATATAAATTTATTTAAAATTTGAAATTTATAATCCTTTTTAAAACAAGAATTTTTTCAAAAAACAAAATTTTTAAAGTTAAATTTTTTTTAGAGTTTAAAGTTCAAAAGTTTGTGATCCTATATGGTATTCCAAAATTAAAAATTATAAAAAAAAGAGAAACGAAATTACAAATTTGATAATACCGAAATTTAAAAAAGCAAAAGAGAAGAAAGAAAGAAAGCGATGGGAAATAATGAGGGACAGAATTCTGACTATATCTAGATCTAAATTTTCTAATCTTAGCACCCAGCAGATCGTATAACAGAAATAAGAAAAATTTGCAGCCCATCTACATAATATATAGAGGCTCAAAAAATGGAGAGTGTACCTTACTTTTACTTGATAAATCCGACTTTCATTATAAATAACACATTACTGAGAAGTGCAAACATATTTTTATTTTTACCCATAACAAATGGTTTAATTTAGAGTAAAAATAAAAATAAAAAAAAATCAAAGGAAAATTTTTAAACTGAAAATTTTCAGAAGCAATTTAAATAAACACACTTAGATTTTTGCCTCAAAAAATTGAGAGTACACCAATGAAATTTTTGCAATATCTCGTATAGAAACAAAGTGTCACTGTTAAGTTGCATGTCTTTTGGCTCCTATAATGGCCTCTAAACGTCATGGTACCGATTCGACAAATTTTTGGCGGTATCTGAAGATATTTCTTCTTGAAATACTTGTTTTAAATAGGTTTTGTTTTTAATTTTTTTGTTTTTGAACCACTTTTTCGAGTATGGCCTGCGAATATTCAATGGCATTGATGTCGGGGTACTGTGATAGTGTATGTAACTGCTGTTTACAATGAAAAAGACACCGCAGTTTGACGTTACGAGCATTCTATTTGGGGTCGTTGTCCTACTGGAAAATGAAATTTCCGTCTAAACCTGAATTTGTAGCACTTTCCTTTAGATTGCTGCGAAGTTTATCCAAGTAAACCGTATGATTTATGATGTCATCTATAAAAGTTAAATTTCCTATCCAGGATGAAGCCATGCAATCTGAAATCATGACTTAGTCACCCCCATGTTTACCTGTAGGACGTAATTTTTTTGGATCCAAAGCAGTATTAGGCTTTCTCCATACAGTACGATGGCTGTCACTGCCAAAAATGTTCAGTTTTCTTTCATTACTAAATATAGCTTTCTTTCAAAGATTATTGGTCTTCAATTGGTAGGTTTTTGCAAACTTCAAATGCTTTTTCTGAATTTGCAAGCTGGTGAACGGTTTCTCTCTAACAATGCGACTTTTATATCCAGCTTGTCTAATGGAATTTCGCTCAGTTTCAGCACTTACACTTCTGCATATGATTTGAAAAGTTTCTGCAACAAGTTGGATGAACCATATGGTCGCAGCAATCTAAAGGAAAGTGTTAAAAATTTGGGTTTAAATGGAAATTCCATTTTCCAGCAGTACAACGACCCCAAACAGCATGCATGTAACGTCAAAATACGGTGTCTTTTTCATTGTAAACAGTAGTTACACACACCACCACAGTACCCCGACATCAATGCCATTGAATATTCATGGGCCATACTAAAAAGTAGTTCAAAAACACAAAATTAGAAACAAAATCCATTTAAAACAAGTTGTGCAAGAGGAATAGGGTAAAATATTTTCAGATACCACCAAAAATGGGTCGAATCAGTACCACGATGTTTAGAGGCCATTATAAAAGCCAACAGACACGCAATTAAATACTGACACGTTCTTTCTATGCCAGATATTACAAGAATTTCATTGGTGTATTCTCAATTTTTTGAGGCAAAATTCTGAGTGTGTTTATTTAAAATGCTTCTGTAACTTTTCCATTTAGATGTTTTTCATTGATTTTTCTTTATTTTTACTCTAAATTAAACCATTTGTTATGTATAAAAATAAAAACATGTTTGCACTTCCCGTTAATGTGTTATTTATATTGGAAGTCGGACTTATCAAGTAAAAGTAAGGTGTATTCTCAATTTTTTGAGTCACTGTATAAAAATTTAAAATAAGTTTTATGCTATAGAAATCAAACAAATAAAGATAGTTTTCAGATTCTGCTCACAAATGTTTTAAAGCATAAGGAAGATTTTGGTAATTATTAATTAAACAATGATTTTTATAATTAAAATCTAACAATATAAATTTAGATTTTAATTAGGAGGAAATTAATCACTTAAAATTCGAAAACCCCATTTTTTGTTAATATAATCTTTTCTATTTGGAAATATAACGTTTCCATTTCGAAAAGATTATATTATTTTATCGGTTTCAAGAAATATTTATCATATTGAATCAGAATATAATAGGCATTTTAAATCATTTTATTTATTTGTCACGCGCAAACTGTAATTAAATTTTGTAACTGCTGAAGAAAAAAATTCACTTTCGACGGTTTTTGAAAATCGTTTGGTATAATCGAAAAATTACAAGATTTAAACAATATTAAATGGAGCTAATATTATTTTTTTAATTGCCGAAGATAAAAAGAACTGATGTTTTATTTAAAAGTTTATGGAATATGAGAATATTTTTAATTCGGGTATAACGGATAAGTAAGATATTTTAAAGAAAATAGACATTTTTAAGGTATTAAAATAAACACAGGTAAAAGTTACACAATTTAATGTTTGATTTCGGAACGAAACCAGACAGTTGTATATATTCGCAGTACAACCTGAATATTTTTAGCTGCATTTTCTATAGACTCAATTCAAGTCAACAACCAACTATTTTTTTTGGTGTTGAGGAAGTGGTTGCCATGGTAACAAGACTCCCAAGAGTAGAACCCCACGTGGGCTAAGAAATATAACTCCAAGAACGTCTCTTTCAGTTGTGTAACATTTTAATTGTCCATTTGTAAGGCATTTCTTCAGATATCCATTAAAGAAATGGACGCATTTGCATTGTAAAAATATGAAAACGAATGAGAAATAGCATCGCATAAGAAGCCATCACTAAACTATAATAAAAGGGGAAAAATTTTTTTTTTCTTCTTCGTTTCGATGCATTAACTTATAAATTATCTGAAGCAAAGTGTTTTATACGAAAAAATATAATAATATAAAGAATTTAACGGGGGAAAAAATATTAAGTACAGATAACAAGAACTGTCTGTTATCAAGGGGTTTGAAGTGGGAATAAAATAATTAGAACTTAGGAAGTAGCAAAACTAAGAAATTTATGGTACAGAGTTTATATTATAAAAAAATGTAGCATATAATTAATGAAAATATCCCTTTTTTCTTCCTCTAGTCATAAAAATAAAATATTTGTTTGGTTTTAAGAAAAAGAAGACAGGAAAAAATACTAATCACTGTTCAACTTTCTTTAGAATTGTATAATATATATTTTATAGTGTGCAATGCCTCTTACAATTGAAGTCTCATAATATATCATAAAAAATTAAACTTCATTATAAAATTGTTAATTTTAATCAACTTAACAACAAAGGTTTATTGCGCTTTCTATTTCCTGTCTTAATGCGATTAATTTGACGTCAGAGTCAAGTAGGGAAAACTACTAAGCATGACGTCATACAATCAGTCCTATCACTCTAACCCTCCGCAAACAGTGCGGATATCTGACTAAGCAATTTAGTCAGGGGCCGCAAACAGGTCACTTAAGGGGAAAAAATTCTTTTAGCCTAATTGCCAATTAATTTCAATAAACTATGAAATATTACAATTTTATATTATTTCCTTATAATCTATCATAATAAGAGAAATTATTAACTAATAATTACGGTTAATTTTTAGTTAATGTTTTAATTTAGATATCCATATTAACAAAATAAATGAATAAAAACAAATATTTTCTCCCAGTTGATAAAATGAAAAATCGATTTGATATAAATCATTTTCATGTTGATTAAATTAAATATGTGTTAAAATATAAATCTAAATTGAAGCAAATGTGAAGTTAAAAGTAATTAAAAAAGAGATCTCATAACATGCGCTGGTTACATCAACAGCAATTGTCGGTAAAGTGATAGATAGAAATGAAATGAAATTTAATTGGTGCGAAGCACTTGACGTATATCACGTGACCTCGAACTGACCCTTTACTGATATCGGAGATTCAATACAGGCCAAATTTTTAAAGTTTAATATTTTAACAGACAAAAATGCATGCAAATTACTTCACAAAAATTATTTTTAAAAATTTCACAACATTTTTAAAACCAGGTTTTTGATATTAAAAAACATTACGTTTATATAACATTATCGGAAATAAATTGCAAAATAAGAGTATACAAAATAAAAGCACTTATACCAGAATGCAAAAACTACCGCAGCGGCGTTTATAATCACAGCGGCTATGTTCACTTTCCTGTAAACACTTTCTCAAAACAGAACTGTCTACCAAAGAAATGATCCTCCTTTCTTCAGGAAAAAAAATAAGAAAGTAGCAAAAAAATAGGCTCATAATCGGGTCCATCTGTAACCGTAACCGGCGATCGTCACAGTGGTTTGCCTTGGTCTTGAGATAGCGCGCCGACTTGTCATTCGAGCCTTAACAAACGCACCAAAGCAACGCAGAGCATAAATTCACAAGTGGTCGGTCGGGTTTTTTTGTAACATCTCGTGCACCTCCTCCTTTTCTAACCCCAATGCTTGAAACGCCGACATTTAACCAAAAAAAATAAGCAAGAAAAAAGAACACTCTTCCTTTTTATTTTTTTCCCCACAATTTTCTTCAGTATTCCATAATACTCAGAAAACGCTCTATGGTTAAACTGTTTTCATAGTACCATTGCAAATTTAATTGAAATATTACACAATAAGCAAAAAAAAAATGTCTTTATAATTCAGACACTGAATAAAGCCTATGATTTCATTATGTTACAGAGTACATGTGATCGGGAAATAAGTATTACTATGACATTAAAATATACATGCAACTTTTAATAGCATAAATTTGTTATTATTACATAAAATATAACATCTTATTAACAGATTTTTCATTTCATTTCATATGTTTTCATGCATGATTTCAGGTATTATTAACGTGTTTTGTGTTTATAACTAGCCGCTTTTGGCGACTGGTTGGTTTGCCGGAAACATTGAATTAGTTTCGGTTTATTGTTGTTGTGGCACTTGTCATAGACAAACCTGCTAACGAAGCCCTCGATTTTAAGCCAAAAGAGCGTCTCTTGTTTCAGAGCGCCATCTAGGGCCAAGAGTACGTCTTAGCTACTCATGCGTCACAACCCTGTTTACGAGGCGGACTTCATTCATGCAATCCACAGATCGCAATTTAGACCTGAATCAGAGAACTATCACCTCTGAACTAGTACCCCCAGTGGTATTGTCTCGACATGGAGGATTTTGTAGCCACGACAGATTTATATGTGCACCAGCCACCACATACATGGGGAATCTGGTTCATTGTTTAATTTCAATTAAAACTCTTAAGTATAAATTGATGCTCATAATTTCGTTAATAAAGTATTTTAAATGTTACATTATGACATACATTAAAGCTGTGTTATGTTGTTTAAAACTGCTCTGTAAATTGTTCTTTTAATTTTCACGTGATTCTGAGTCCCATGATATCACTGAGCCATTAAAATCTTAAATGTTTGGATAATATATTTAAAACTGCACGTTAACTTTTGGAGTATTGCAATTTCACCTTTTGATTACTTCACGCAAATTGGGCAAATATTTAACTGAAATCTTTCAACCTCAGCATTCAATAATAGAAGTAAATAACCCGATTAAATATTTTGATGAAACAATGAACAACGATGAATATTGATGGAAACTATGCAACAGTATTTTTTTTTAATTGTCTGACTTCACGAATAATTTAAACAGCTAAATTGACATTATTGAAAATATAATTTTTATTAATTTTGAAAAGGTGTAAAAATCAATTTTTTGCAACATTTCCAGGAATTATTTCGGAAAAACGCCTCAACGGCGCTTAATCTTTTAATAAATACAAGTTATATAAAAAAATTTATAAATCGCTTTGGGATGAACATTCTTATCATCAAATATATATCTGTGCTAAATTAGGTAACTCTACATCAAACGATCTGGCCTGTAGACCAGACAGACATTTAGATTTGGCCAAAACACAAATACACACATTATCCTTTATTATTAATAAATCATTTTTTAATCACTTTCTTAAAGAAAGACCATTACCATTGTAGCTGCGAATACAGAACTGCATTCACATCTTACCGCAGCTGAATGTGAATTCACTTCTTACCGCAGCTGAATACGAATTTTGATTAAAATAATGATTGAAGATGAAATATGACTCCAGTTTAGGTTTTGACATCACTCTAGTTTAGGTTTGTTTTGCTAGATAAAAAATCTCGACTTGAAATGAGAGCAATTTTCGGTCAGACTCTCTTATTTTTGAGCCATGGTCAGATTATGAGAACAATTTTAGCGCCGGTACCTCCACCCATTCCGAAATTCTACAGAAAACCAGTAAAAGGATGTTTGTCCTTCGACAAATTCAATGTGCAAAACCCATACACTACTTATTAATAAGCATGTCAATCTAGACACTTTTGCGCATGCGTGAAGAGATGTTCATTTCATCATAATAGCACGGATATAAAAGATGAAGAAGGAAATATTTATATTTTGTTTAGCAATATTATAAATTCTCATGATTAATAGATTTAGGAGGCACTGCAATCGTGGATACTTTGCAAAATTAAACAATCCATATAAACAATTTCTCAAGTTTCGATTTAAAATAAAATGAAACGGTTCAAAACGATTAGAAGGGAAAGGAGATCCATCTAATGGAGAAAAGTCAAGGTCTTACAAAGAACTTTAGAAACAGAACATCCTACTTAATGCATATCATCACTATGAGAAGTAAAATTGACTAAAAGTAATAGTCACGGATTCCTGAAACGAACGTGGATCATCCGAGGAATTGGGTCTCGAACCAATCTTTCAGAACAAATGCTCTGTTAAAAAGGCCATTCGAGATTCCACAGAGAAGTCGACTGAATCACAACGTGAAATTCACGACAGCCATTTCAATATAAAAAATAAACAAAACAGTTTAATTAAAAGTGACGAAACCACTAGGAATAAAACCAAGTACTCGTTGGATATTAGTTTTCGAAATTGCGCTGGTAGTCGATACTGATATGAATATAATTTCAACTTGGAATTTCGCTTCTTTGGAAGAATGATGACAATTTGCAGGTGTCTTTGAATTTGACAGTGACTGACGGCTGGATGCGAAGAGTAAAGAAACGGCTTTGTTCCTTTATTAACATAGAAGAAAGCAGTCTTTTTCTGTGGCATGAGCACCACTATTACATGGTAAAAGAAATAGTAATGGATAAGAATAATATATATAGTTAAAAAAAAACACCCCACATGCTCATATGTCGCCGAGGAAGGATGGTGAATTAAGCTATATCGATCTAATACTTTGTATCAGATTGATGTAGCAACATCCGATTATCGAAGGATTACCGAAGACGAAGAATTATCTTTAAACAAAGAATTACGAAAGATTAAATAAGACTCGTGGAAAAAACTTATATTGAGTACCTCATACTCTTAATCTGTATCAGTTTTAGGTACTTAATTGTGTATGTGATACAAAGTGTCAGATTGATAAAGTATCATCCAATTCTACAGCATTGTGATATCAAGATAAAACAATTACAATTAGTTTTGCTGATGATCTTTGATGATGGAATGTAAATATAAATTTAGATGATGAAAAGCTTATAGCTTCTTATTGATGAAGAAAACCATGTAGTAAAGTATTTTATTCTCCATCAATTGATGTTTAAAAATTATTTTTTTAAAAGTTATATATGATTTATTTACAATATAAGGATACGTGACTATGTATAATACTAGGTTGGCAGAAAACTTATGCAGTGGAAATGGGAAGAAGCTTCAGAAATTCTGATAAAGAAAACGATAATAAAAAAGGAAATTTAAAAATATATTATCCATTAAAGCATATTTTTTTTTATCATGTGAGATCATGATGGTCTTTTGGGAATATGGTTTGTGTTGTTGAAAAAAACATTAAAAAAACAACATTAAAATTTACAACATTAGAAAAACAATAAACTTTTACACTTACTTCCTTATTTCGAAAATAAAAAAATGCACTCTGGCCAAAATTTAACATTTAGAATAAAACTAGTTAAATAAATAAATAAAACAACAAAAACATTAATTTGTAACTTTATGTAAGAATGACCAGCTTTATGTCGGGTTTACACTCGGCCAGTTATAAGACGGCCAGCATGCAGCGCATGCGTAGAAAGGCTGAAAAATGCTTTTCGGTAGATGGCAAGTAATTGTCCCGAAGGGACAACGACATGAAGCTGTATTGTGTGGTATTTTTCCCCCCTTAATGCGCACGCGTTTGTAGAATTTTGCGTTAAAAAATTGATCACTTATCATAGATTAATTTCGACATTTTTTGCTCTTTGTTCTTTCGGAAGCGAGGATGTGATTTTTTTAATACTTTATTTGCCATTTCTTTGTAATAGTTTTCCAAATTTAGGTATATTTGTCTTTTTTTTTATTTCTATTTTACCACTATTATACACATTTTTTATTTCTATTTTACCACTATTATACACATTTTTTATTTCTATTTTACCACACCATGTTTCTTTGTGTGAATATTCATCATTTTAATGCGATACGCAGTGAAAAAAAAAAATTCAGGGACGCCCAAACGGCAATTTATAGCTAGCATGGAATACCCGAAACTATCTTATGAAATTGTGGCAAACATAAATCAGTTCCTTTCTGCGGATGCGCTGCCTACTGGCCGTCTGGTAACTGGCCGAGTGTAAGCCTGGCATTAGAAAATGCCAGTAGAAGCCCGTGCTTTAGTTTTTTTAATTGTATTATTTTTATCTTTGAAACTAGATTATAATCGCTTTTATTTATTTATTTTTTAAATTTTACTTTTTAAAATAAACAGAATTATTTTCTTATTGAATTTTCTTTGTGACAATACAAAAACCACGAATTGTAAACAGTTATCAACTGAAGAAACGCGAAAGCGAAGACAGGAAGCTGAACGAAAATACAAAGCAAATAAATTTAAAATTTCGGTTTTTATGAAAGTGCATTTAGTTTCCATTTGCCACTACATATTCCACTACCTTGAGGGGGGATGAAAATTCTTACATCGATTCCATCAGAAGATAATAAATCAAGATTAAAATATAGTCCGGACTTATTACATAGAGCTGGAAATATAGTAAGGGAAAAGAATGATTCTAAAAAGAAAAACAGTTAAGAGATATTTACAGGAGGAATGTTTGTATATAAGCATATCTACAGCACACAGACTTATATAACTTATCCAATAAAAAAAACATTCGAGAGTGATCCCTCCAAAACATTCTCACACAGTTTCTAATAAAAGTGCTATTTCTCAGTCTGATCTCCTAAAATTATGGACATTAATTAAGGACTAGACTATCTTTGGCCCAGTACTGAAGAGAGGATGTTGTCGAACTAGATTCAGTTTTGAACTATACAAACTCTATAAACAACCACAGATAACATTGGTTAACCATGGCTGAGGCAGCCAAGGTCTACAAGGGGCTGTTGTGCTCATGAAGAAGAAGAAATAAGGACTTGAATGCTCCGATTTTGATGACAAACCTACACATGAGAGTTATTTGATTCGTTGTATACTAATGAAAATCGATACTTGTGTATTAATTACATGAGACCGGCGAACAATATAGATCTTTGTCGTGAATCTAACGTGCGATCTTTGACGATTAATCACCGGCATGCGGTTAATACATAAGTCCCAAAAAATAGAATATGCATTTTGGACGTCTTTTTCTGACTGATTAAAATCAAAATTTGGTATAGAACTTACAATTGCCAAAAAATTATATACCAAATTTCATTTATTTAAATTCTAGCGTTTGTTAGCATGAGCGTTTATATGCATGTAGAAGCACCGATCGACAGATCCGACAATCTCTTGCAGAATTTAATTTTAAATTTGATACCAAATTTTATCCATTTAACTCCTTATAATTTTTTATTTAACGTGTTCATTTGAACAGCTAGACATATAGACATCTTCTGAATGTATTTTGTTAAAATTTGGATAGAAATCTAACAGATAAATTTTGTGTAAAATCCAAAATAAATTAATAATTAATATAATTTTGCATAATAATAATGATTAATAATTAAACAATAAAAAATAATTAAAATAACTAAAGAATAAAATAATTAAAATAAATTAAATTTCCAAAATAAATTAAATAAATATAAGACATTTTAGAATGAAAAAAATTTTGAAAGACAAAAATAGGTATTTCAGACTCGGGGAAATCTGAAATGATAAAACACGCCAAAATCCCAAATTCAATTTTTTTTTTAAACAATTGTAAAACTTTGTATACGATAAAGTAAATAAATAAAAGAAACAGAAATTTCTGATGGGATATTTCAACTTTTTTTCATTAATTCTTTTATTTTTTAATGGAAAGATCAGCACATTAAGTCTAAAAAGGTTAAACCCCGCTGATAGCGGCTCTTAATAGGAAATAAAAGATTTCAGAAAAGTGATAATCCATTAAGGAAGTGAAGATATTTAATTAGCATCTCTTCTCAACACAATTCATTTATCTAAACATCGGAACAGAAATAAAAAAGAAAACGCATTCACTGCTTAATACTTGTCACTATACGATCCGCTAAGCGAAAAGGCTAATGATTCTTTACACCTTACATATTTGATGTTTATTGTCCAACAATCCATTACATACTTCATGACGTAATTATCGTTTTGAGCTCATTCGGTATCAGGAATGAGACATTAAATAATTGATTGGGAGGGGAGATAATTCGTTAATGCCTCCCCCCCCTTCTTTCCGCCGAAGCTCGCCCAGGTTGGGGAAGATTGAGATTAAAAACGATTGGATTTGGCGATGGAAATTAAGCTGGTGAAGATGGAAGTTTCCGCCTCTGCACTGATTATTGAATAAACATTGAGGATTATCCAATATGGGTAAGCTTGGTATCGATTTAAATATAATATTTTTTACATAGCATTACTTTTTTATGTTTGATTAAAAAAAATATTCTTTTAATTTTTGACGTCTTTTTAGTACTGGCCAAAAACAAACTATAATTATAAAAGAAAGCATTTGTGTGTATGCGACGGCATTTTACATGACAGACCATTAGAAATAGAATTACCAAAATCGGCATTCGTATATTTTAGAAAGTACAAACGTTTACCTTGGAGTGATTTTTTAAAAAAAATTAATTAATTAAAACATTAAGTGAGATATTGGCATTTTTCTCAGATAGCACCCGAAAATATTACAGCACTAATTTGATTTTTACAATATTTAGGTATTTAAAAATTGTCTTTTGAATTACATCATCTTAATCGGCATACAGTTTTTTATCTGAATTTTTACAATTAAAAAAAATCATATTTTTCAACAACAGATTTGTAAGGTGATTCAAAACCTTTCGTTTTCTCATTCAAATATTTTATTGCGTGATTTTCTTCGACTGTTATAAGTAAAGAACAGAGAATTATTCTTTTTACCAGAGCAATTTAAGTGAGGAATCAGATTGCAAATAATAACATGCATTCTGAAATACATTAACTTCTAGATAATTAAGTTTTTAATGCCACAATGCCATCGTGGATCTCAATTCTAATAGAAATTCCATGTATATAATAAACAGAACATTTAGAAAAGAATAAAATAGAACCACTTTAATACTTTCTCCGTCCTCCTATTCAGCGAAAATTTCAATTTTTCCTCTGTTTTCCGCTGCATTGGAAAAAACAAAAATTCAAACAAGTAACATTTACAAAGCGTTTTAAAATGTAGAAAAACGCTTGAAGCGCATTACGGCCACCCTGCAGAAGTTTCGCTTGAATACGCTAGAAGTGTTGCGGACAACGTAGAGGTTAATATCTGCCACAACTTGATGCTTATAAATATTTTTTGAGAGAATAATGGACATCAAGTTATGCGTAAGAGATTTGATTGAAATTACACACAACCATTATTTTCGGAAACTATCTGATCGCCGAAGGCATCTAGTATGCAATGTATTATAATAAATACTTGATGATAATAGATTATAGCATATATTAAATATTATTGATGAGAACCAATGCAACGACTCAGACTCAACTTTATTCAATTTTCATTCCAGCCAATTACAATTTAATAGTTCTACATATTAATTTATTTAAAGAGTAAATCAGATTTCAAGTTGCAGCCGTCTACTGTATTTTTTTTTTTATTCATAACATGACATCTAATTCAAAAGCCAATAAAAATTAAAGCTTTTCAGAAACATTTTCATATCTTCATTTTAATCGAAATTTGTGCAAATTATATATGACAGGTTTGCGGCTAACAAAGGCATCTAATTAAAAGGCATCAATAACGAAACAAATGTATCTGAATGATAAAAATTATCACAAAATTTTTAAAGAAGTAATATTCTGAATTCATTTAAATTTTTTATGTAAAAATTGCGGCACTGAAAATATTGTTTCGTACCAAGAGTGGTACAAGCATTTTCGGCTGGAAGCTACATCATGGGAAATGGTAAAATTTAAAGATAATGCACGATTTCTCGCCAAGCACGCTAAAATCCTGCCAAACTTTCAAAAACTCAGCAAAGTCAATCAACTTGAATGAACACAACATTGTCAGGATTATAAAGGTTTAGTCAGAGTTAACTGCAAAATTAACACAAGATTTGAATTTGCCATCATTCGTGCAGTAAAGTGTTGGCAATCCTATTAAATAAAACATTTGACAGCTGATAATTTAGTGTTAGTAAAAATGGAGATAGAACAATGTGTTTTCATTGTTGAACAATATTTCAAAAATAATGAGAGTCAGGCAACCACAATCCGAAAATTTGTGAAATGACCCCCTAGATCGTGTGATTTTACACCACTGAATTTCTTTTTATGGGGTTATTAGAAATCAAAGGTCTATGCCAACAAGCACTCGTGCATTGAAGGAGGAAATTCAACGCTGCATCAACGAAATTCAGTCACATTTATGCAAAATGGGCATGGAAAATTTCGACAAAAGAGTCCATATGTGCCAGTAAAGCAGTGGAGGTCATTTGTCCTATGTGTTATTCCGTACATAACCATATTCTGCGTACTTTCCAATTCAATAAAAATATAACAATTTTGAGAAAAAAAAAACTGTGCTTTTTATTTAATTAAAATCTTGCGTCAACGCGTTGTTCTATTGCGTAAGCTTCATTTTTACTAACTATAAACTATCAGCTGTCAAATGGGGTCTTTTTTTAATAGGGTTTACGGCATGATTGGTGGCAAAATCAAATCTTAAATAATTGGCGATCGATTTTATTTTTACTCGGAAACCGCAAGCTTTTATTAACACATGATGAATTAGCTGCTAATACAAGAATATGAAAAGGGAAAATTTCATCCACATTGCTACTTTTAACAAAGTCCGATACTTACCCAATCGGGTTGAAATAAAACAAGACAACCAAAGGAAAAAAAGGGGGAGAGACATTTCCACTTTTATTTTATTTGTTTTTATCTCGAAAATGAAATGCACATAAAAGGCAAACGACACTTCCACCGACGTATCAAAAACCAAATCCATTTTTCCTTCCTTTTCCAACGAGCGAGACGACCAGACGAAATTTGAAAATGAAGTGAAGCGTTTTGAAGAAAAGTCTCCTCTTTCAAATTTGAAAAATCGCCTCGCGTGCGCATCTGGGTACTGAATGAATTACCATTGGTTAAGGAAGAGAAATGCATAGCATTATATCAAGGTCTTCTAAAGTATGATTCGACATCTCAAATGAGATCGTGAAAAGTTTGATTATTTTCGCTTTGGAAAAGAAAGAATCTCAATGAGGTTATTTAGAAACTCGTCATGATTTGAAACATTTTATTAACAATATTTGCTTTACTTTATTAAATTATATTCATGTGCCATTTTTACTTTCTCATATACGTAGTATAGAGAAAGTACAGTAACCGTCAAAAAATTCAAACTCCAGACTTTGACGAATCTCCATATTTTACTCCCTGAGCACGAAAAACACTTTTTTAGAAAATGCCTGTGACAAAGATAACTGGGAAACGCATTGAGCTAGAAGACTGAAATTTGGTATACGGACTTTACGCCAAATTTGCAGCTTTTTAAAAAATTTTGAGTAAAATCTGTTTAGAAGAAGTCTGTCTACCCGAATATAAGTTAACACGATAATTACAAAACAAAGAGAGTTAGATAGATAAAACTCAGTTCACAGATTTAATATCTATAATCTAGACACTTATCAAATTTTGAGCCAAATCCAACTACAGATTGACTGTGTTGATCTGCTCTTTCAGAAACATGTAAAACGTGATAATAATTCAAAAATACAATGACTTAATACGTTGATGAATAGTACAACCTTGGTGGCAGTGCCAGCTGAGACACTACTAAATTTCATACATTGCCTATAGGCGTAGCGTCATGGTTATAAAATTATGTGATATGACAGAATGGATTAAGCCGGTTACGTCGTAAAGCGTTTTGTTGTATCATTTTCATGAGCTTGATGCCTGAGGGCGTATTATCCTTCAATGTGTTAAATATATTAAATTTAGTGTGGGACTTTGTAACTACAAGTGCAGTTTTGTGTCAAATTTTTCTTTCAATTGGTCGAGAAAAACACGTTTAAAACAGAAATTCGATATTTGGATACTATAAACGCATGCCAGGGATAAATCGCCAAATAACTCGCCAAGGATGACACGATAGATTCAGTAAAAATGTTAAATTCACGCCATAAGTTAATATTTCGTACCTATTGTACGCCAATGGTTATGAAAGGCGTTCTCTGGCAAGACAACTTTATGCGAGAAAGTTTAAGGGTGACACTCCAGCTGATTTCGTATCTGAAGTTAAAGTGTTGCGATTGCCAAAAAAAGTAAAATCGAGATATGATGAATCTCTAATTCTAAAATTTCTTTATACTCGGAAATTACAGACCGTGAGTATCAACTTACACTTTTTGGAGGAAAATGCAGCTAAAATTGATGAAGGGAATAAAAATCTTTGACAATTTACAGGTTTGAAAATCTTATACTTGGTAATCCTCATGTTGATTAATAAAGTATTGTTTTATAAGAATTTCATATTATATAGGCATTTTTTTCTTGTCCAGTGTCTTCTTACTTTTGCCTTGTATTTAAAATAAATACTCTCACTAAATGGACGAATTCATTATATATGGTAATAATATGTTACGATTTACTTTCAATATCTTGATATCGTTCAATATCAGCCAGTACTTTGTTATAATTCCTTAGTATTTAAAAAATATCTTATTAAATGGAACAGATTAAAATAACAGAAATGCAAATCACAATTCTTTTGTTTTTCAAAAATTAACATATCATTACATGGTAATGCAGTTATTTGGGAACAAAAATATAATATTATCATTTAAAGGAACACTGGAAACTATACTTAACACAAAAATTGCGTACTGATTAAATTTTAATAATTTTTTTTGGCTTAAGTGACACCACTGTAACTTCAACCCATCAAAATAATTCTGTAAAAAAAAAAAGCTAGCTTTTATTTGAAAATTTTAAATATTTCCTGTCTGCAACTCTCTATCGGATAATTTTTACCTGGTCGAAATTCTTTAATACCCAGAAATCTCAGTTTCCTAGAAACTAAAGGATTTATGAAAGTAACAGCATTATCGAAATTTTCGTCCTGGACTGAAGTGGAACGCTAATGGATTCCTTATTAGAATTGAAGACCATAATGGGATGACCTGCTTCCGAATTTTGTTTTCGTTTTTTATGCTTTTCATATACGCTCTTGTCAACATCAATACGTTATAAATTAAAGTGCTTAATCCATATATCGGATTCCACAGTTTATTTTAACATTTTTTTTTCTGTTTATAATGATTTGCAAAAATGTCCGACTTATAATTTCTTTAAGTCCCATTTCGGCTTAAGTTCCATTTTCGATCACAATAATAATTATATCGGAATTCGTTTGACCGTAAAACATTTTTCCTGGATTTCAAAAAGAGATACGAGAAATTTCTTTAAAATTTGTAAATTTCAGAAAGAGATTTTAAAAAAATTTTCTTCACATATATAATAAGCATTCTTAGATGAAAAAAACAAACAAAAAAAAAACAATATGATACTAAATTTGTTATTTATTAAGTGTGAGGGGAAAAACTAAATTAGTAGTTATCGATCAATAAAAATTAACAGAAAGCAATTATTTGTAAAATATTAATGAAATGGTTTAAATAAAGATGATTTTAATAATAACTAGCCGTTTTTGTCGACCAGTTGGTTAACTGGGAATATGGGTTATGTTTAATTTCAATTAAATCTCTTATGCATAACTTAATGCTAATAATTCTCTCAACAAAGTATTTTTTCAACATTAAACTGTGATTGACAATAAAGTTGTGTTAATTTCATTTTTTTTTACACTTGATCTATTTATTTACTATATGAAACTTCCGAATAGAATTGAGTCCCATGACACGGTAATATCATTAAAAAGTCAAGTGGTTGGATAATCTATTTCAAATCACATGTTGTATTCTGCAATAATGTAACTTCACATTCTGATTTCTCATTTAAAATGTGCAAGCAATAAGCAGAATTCTTTTGCCCTTGACTTTCTATAATGTAATAAATAATATGAAATTTATAAATAATGCTTCCTTGAATTCACTACCAAATGGCGCCACTAGTATGGAATCAAAATTTAATTAAAATAACAGATTAACTGAAAATTAACCTCTAAAACTATTGAAATAGCGCATTTTCATCGACAGCACAAAAGTGTAAAAAATTTCAAATCTCTTTACAAGCATTTTATGCTTGCGAAGATGGAATTTTGATTATTTTCCCTCTTCAAAAGTGTAAAAGTAAAGTCAAATGAAAAGTCATAGACACATATTCATTGCATTGTCATAGAGCTCCATATTTTTTTTATTTCTTCACCCCCACCACCCACCCTTTTTGCCATAATAAATTCTCATTTTGTCGAATTCGCCGAAAAATTCTTAAAACTAAATACTTGAAGCATGATTTTAGTTAAAGATTATGCTCTCTTCAATGTGGGACATCATTTTCATCAACAAATATTTTTAGGTAAAGATAAATTCGGAGCATAATTTTCATCCAAAAAAACTAGTATAGTTTTCGTTTTGAAAAATGGCAGTATTTTCTTTCTCGCTAAAAATCGTCACAAAATCTTTGAATACGGGGGAAGCCTAATACCTTCAACTCTCGTCATAAAAACCGAAAACACTTTGACTGACGATGACAAACTGCACGGCTCCATTCCAAAACAAAATGTTGACTATTCATCTTTTCTTTTTTTTTTTTCTTTTTTTTTGTCGCTGTTGTTGATTGTTTTGAAAGATGGTGTTGGAACGTACAGGAGTTGACTCTCGAAGTGTAAGCTAGCTCACCCACCGTTGCATGTAGGTCGGCAACCAAACAGTGGCTTTCGATTGGATCGCGTCATACCCCCCCCCCCCTCTGCTTTCCTCCCTGTTTCATCCGTCCCTCGACCATCCCTCCTTCCCACCTCCACCCCTTCCCTCGCAATCCCCATCACCATCACTACCAACGTCCAACTTTTTCTTCCTGCCGCTCCATGCTACGACGGCGCGTCCAAATTATTCCACGAACTCGCCAACCCCCCACCTACCTCTTTCCATCCTCCCCCCCCTTTGCGGGCAGAAAAGGAAGGTCGAGAAGACGTTATCACGTGATGTCCCTTCTGGCGCGTTCGCAGACCCTCTCAGCCACCCCCCCTTGCTGGCGCCCGTCCACCGTTCAATAAGCCTTCCTTTTCCCCCCTAACGACCCTCCCTTCCCCTGGGTAGACCTAGACCATCGAACGTTCGAATTCTGTTGGCAACGAGGAACGCGCGACGCGTTCGATGTCTTTCGGCTTTCCGTCTCGACAGCCCCCTGCTGGATTCAACCCTCCCCCTCCTCTTCTCACGGGGAGAGTAGAAAAGTTTCGACACGCGGATAAATTGCAAGACGCGTTTTCTCTTCCACCCCATACCATCCCCCCTACAGCATCTCCAAATTTCTTATTTATTTTTCCTTCCGCGCGAGATTATTTTCTTCCCTTCGAATGGATTCGAAAAATATCGTCTGCGACTTTCAACATACTACATACACTCACCTCTACGTCCTTTTGCTCTGCCCACGCGCGTCGGAATTTACCGACTCTCCTTTCCTCCCTTCACCGCCTACTTCGCTCGACCCCCTCGGAATCAGCAATTGGGGACGGAAATTAGCGAGAGGAGAGGGATCCGATGGCAGCAGCTTCATTATTTTGGGGCAGCAGAGCTTTGGGAAAAGAGGAATTTCTTAGTACTAGATCGCCGTGTTTAAATCAGAGATTGCATACTGATCAATCCTTGATAATCTAATCTTTAGAAAGCGTAATTTATAAAGCGTTTGGAATAATCTCATTTTTGTGAAGTTCGAAGTCGCTTTGAAAATGAAATGAAATCAAAGGAAGTTTTAAACAAAGAGATATCTATTTGAATCTTTGAGCCAAATATCTATTTGAACTCTCTTAAGTGAGAAAAAAGATTCAATCAAGTTCAAATTTTAAAGCGGCAAAACGAAAAATAAAGAAAAAAACAACATCTGTTGCATGAATAAAACAAGAGATACAGAATGTATTTCATTTATTAAATCAGTACTTATCATGCTAAATAATCAATTTATTTTCGTTTATCTTCACTGAACAAAATAAATTTTATCAACTACCTTTCGAATGCATATAGGGGGTGGGAACCGCCCAAAATGCATGCTCAGTTTTTCATTTTATATTGTGAACGTTCATGTGTGGGATTATGAAAATAAAACTGTGTAAAATCGTGAACACCACGAGTCCTCAAAGTCCCAAGTTTTCTGTGTAGGGGATGCGGAGGAAATTACACTTTTATTAGAGTGTATGAGTAAAAGTGCCTAGAAGACCCTCCCCCCAAGTTTTAATTTTTAGTCTCAATTTCAATTATTCATTTTCTTCTAACGATATTTTAATTGCCTTAATCCTCAAATCTTAGCTCTTGTACATAGTGAAGAATCAGAAACTGCAATGCTATTCACCTGAGAATTAAATTTATAATTGGAAATAAAGAAATTGCGAATTCACATTTCAAGTATTTAAAATCCTGCACATCTTCATTCCAAATTTAAAAATAGAAAAGAAAAAAAAAATTCGAAAAATAAAAAGACATAAAATATCGAAATATAGATGCCACATTTAACAAACACGTGAAATGTTGATAGTAAATTTCAGAAAACTCAATTTCTAAATTCTCCGTTCCTCGGATTGATATTTTTATTGTAGCAAAAAGCTATTTTGCAGGGGGGGGGGAATTAAATAGCCTCTTAGGAAATCATCGTTGAGACCAAATGGGTGAAAAAAAATTTATTTTGTCACATAAAATTTGAAAATGGACTACGCGCTTTCGGAACTAAATTGTTGGCTTATGCATTTTTAATAGGGACCAAATTGAAAAATAGTTAAGCAAAGAAATGTGAAGCAAACGATAAAAAGAAGATAATAATCCAACCTGAAATACACCAACCTACAAAATCCAACCTGAAAGCCCAAACATCCGATGAGGAATTTTTTTCAAATTCATCATTTGTAAGCATAACTCACAAAGAAAATGAGCTCGATGTAAAAGATTACGTTTAATCTTGTTAAATAACCATTTCAAAACAAAATACTTTTTAATCATCATTAAATGATATATCATTTCCTAATTTACTTCTTCAACATCTTGGCTGAGATAAAATCTTTCTGATGGGCGATCACGATTTTCATGATCATTTCTCACTTGAAAATGAGTCGTTATTAATCTGCGAAGAACTTCTTGCTTTAATTTGTAAGGTAAACCGTTTAATAAAATCAAATAGGCTTAAAAATTGCGTTTAATCTTGCTAAACTGCTTTTTTTAAAACATAAATTATTTTACTCTTTCTTAATTGATGTAGTATTTCCTTATTCAATTTTTTGACATCAAGATCTAATGAAATTTTTCTGATGGACGATCACGTGAAAATGAATCACTAATTCTCCGAGCAACTTCTTTTTCCAAGTTCCTTAACATTTGTGAATATAACACACAAAGGAAATCAACTCTCCTTCAAATAAAATTCTTTTAATTATCATTAACTAATATATTAGTTCCTTACCTACTTTTTTAACATTGTGATTGCGATAAAATATTTCTGGTAGATGATCACGATTTTCATGATCATTTCTCACTTGAAAATGAGTCGTTATTAATCTTCGAGGAAATTTTTGTTTCAAGTTTATAAAGTTAATCATTTAATAAAAATCAACTAGGCTCAAAAGATTTCGTTAAATATTGCTAAATAACCATTTTTTTAAATAGAAATTATTTTAATTATTATTAACTGATGTAGTATTTCCGATCTTTTAACAACAAGATTATAATGAAATCTTTTTAACGAGCGATCACGATTTTCATGATGACGTGAAAATGAATCACTAATTATTCGAGGAATTCCTTATTTAAAGTTCATTAACATTTGAGAATATAACATACAAAGAAAATCAACTCGACTTAAAATAAAATTCCTTTTAGTTATCATTAACTAATATGTTAGTTCCTTACTTATTTTTTCAACACCATGTTTGCGATGAAATCTTTCTGATGGGGATCACGATTTTCATAATTACATTAAAATGACTCACAAATTTTCCAAGGAAATTCTTTTTCCAAGTTCATTAACATTTGTGAATATAACACACACACACAAAAAAAAATCAACTCGACACAAAATAAAATTCTTTTTAGTAATTTTTAACTAATATATTAGTTCCTTACCTACTTTTTTAACATTTTGATTGCGACAAAATCTTTCTGATGGATGATCACGATTTTCATGATCGTTTCTCACTTGAAAATGAGTCATTAGTATTCATCGATGAACTTTATGTTTCAAGTTTGTAAAGTTAATCATTTAATAAAATCAACTCGGTTTTTTAAAGCCGGCGTCCTGGCATAAGGGTAGCGCGTCTTCCCCGTGATCTGGGCGTCCCGGGTTCGAGTCCCGGTTCGGGCATGGTTGTCCTTCATTTGTTCTATCTGTGAGATGTGTGAATTACCCCCCTTTAAAAAGGGGCTGTGCAAGCGAATATGATGCGTGAGTAGCAAAATCGTACTCTTGGCCCTAGTTGGCACTACTAAAATAAGAGACGTTCCCTTTCGGCTTAAAATCGTTGATTTCAAATCAGCAGGCTTGCCTATGGCAAGTGCCATCGGAAACAACAACAACAACTCGGTTTAAAAGACTTCGTTAAATCTTGCTAAATAACCATTTTTGAAACAGAAATTATTTTAATTATTATTAATTGATGTAGTATTTCCTAGTTTGATCTTTTAACAACAAGATTATAATGAACTCATTTTGATGGGTAATCATGATTTTGATGATCATGCGAAATAAAATCGACTAGGCTTAAACGATTTCGTCTAATCCTGCTAAATAGCCGTTTTTAAAACAGAAATTATTTTAGTTATAAAAAAAATTTAGTATTTCCTTGTTCAATTTTTTAACAACAAGACTGTAATGAAATCTTTCTGATGGGCGATCACGATTTTCATGGTCACGTGAAAATGAGTCATTAGCTCTCCGAGGAACTTCTTATTTAAAGTTCAACAACATTTGAGAATATAACATACAAAGAAAATCAACTCTCCTTCAAATAAGATTCCTTTTATTTATCATTAACTAATCTATTAATTCTTTACCTAATTTTTTAACATTGTGATTGCGATATAATCGTTCTAGTAGATGATCACGATTTTCATGATCATTTCTCACTTGAAAATGAATCATTAGTATTCATCGAGGAACTTTATGTTTCAAGTTTGTAAAGTTAATCATTTAATAAAAATCAACTAGGCTTAAAAGATTTCGTTTAATCTTGCTAAATAGCCATTTTTGAAAAAATAACAGGAATTATTTTAGTCTTTATTAATTGATGAATATTTCCTTTTCAATTTTTTAACAACAAGATTGTAATGAAATCTTTCTGATGGGCGATTATGATTTTCATGGTCACGTGAAAATGAGTTATTAGCTCTCCGCGGAACTTCGTGTTTAAAGTTCAACAACATTTGAGAATATAATACACAAAGAAAATCAACTCGACCTAAAATATTTCATTTAATCTTACGAGATAGTCATTTTTAAAATAAAATTCCTTTTACTTGCCATTAACTAATGTATTAGTCCATTACCTACTTTTTTATAATTACGATAAAATCGTTCTGAGGGATGATCACGATTTTCTTGTTTGAAAATGAGTCATTAGTATTCTTCGAGGAACTTCTTGTTTCAAATTCAACAGCATTTAAACAGCAGCGACGTAAAATGCTTCGCCTAATCTTCCGAAATGATTATTTTTGAAACGAATTTCTGTTTCTATCCTTATCATTAATTGATTTATCATTTCTTTATACTTTCTAACAACCTGATTGCGACAAAATTTAGGACGATAGCGATTATATCTAGTTTGAAAAGATATCTTTAATGGAAAAATATTTAAGAAGGCCGATATAGAATACATTTTTGAGATGATACTATCATTATGCATTAGATAATATAACAACTGTATAAACTGTTAGCAGAATACAGAAAATTGCCTTTTTTTAAATTTTTTTTTTCAAATCATATTAGGTATCTACTAATAACATTTGTAAATCATAGTAGAATACAGAAAATTGCCCTTTTTTTTAAAAAAAAAAATTTCAAATCATATTAGATATCTACTAATAACATTTGTAAATCATAGCAGAATACAGAAAATTGCCCTTTTTTAAAAAAAAAAAAAATTTCAAATCATATTAAGTATCTACTAATAACATTTGTAAATCATAATAAAATATGAACTTACCGTAGACGGTTTTAATATCAAGTCCATTTCATAATACCCTACCTATGGAAGGAAAGAAAAAAAAATTATTTTTGAAATTAATAATTATTAATATATAAATAACAAAATATATTAATCAGTGCTACAGCGATACTATTTGTATTAAACAATATTATGACAAAAGATTTTAAAGCAATAAAATTTTAAATAGAATGACACCTTTAAAAAATTATTTAATCTTTTTTCTTATATTGAACGTTAATAGCATATGTTAAAATCGTTATAATGTCAACAGGTTAAAAAGCTTAAGCAAAATATTCCAGACAACCTCTAAAACAATTCAGATGTGTGATTACTGTTGCCATGACAATGATGCTGCAATGCCGAAAACAATTATCGTTCTCAAAAGAAATAGGATAAATTAAATTTTAAAAACAATTTTAATTTCTTTAAAAACGATAAATAAATACTGAAGCAAACCATCGGCAGTTTTTTTTTCTATGTTCGGAAATTGTTTTTAGCAAAATAAAATTAAAAATATGATTGACAGAAATAAATATTAAATTTCAAAAAATCGTAGGTATGTTTTCTATACTTTATCGTGTACTTCCACAAAATTTCAGTTAACACAAGCGCTCAAAAGTGATTATAATTATATTTTAATGCAACCAAACATTCTTGATTGAGGTCAATAAAAATAATCCAATAAGTATTAAAAATTAATCTTTCCCACTCAGTCTTGTCATTATTTTTTTAAATTCTAATTTGATGTTTATCGGTTGTAACTTTCGAAATAAAGGGGGAAAAGTCTCTACACCATTTTAAATTTAAAAAAAAAGCTATTTAATAACATTGATTGGATTACACAGAAATATTTGCCCAATAATTCCTTTTTAATTGTGATAACAACCTTCACACAAATTAGCATATTCTATTTATTTTTTTTTTACAGGTTGAAGTATCAGGTAAATGTATGTAATATTTAAATATTTATATAATATCATCAAAAAATTAATAATTTTTAATAATTAAAGATTTTTTAAAACATTTAGATTCATAGCATAATAAAAAAAAATCTAGCTTTTTTAAAAAAGGTAATAATGTGTATTTTTTTTAAAAGAATTTTAACAATAATTTTTATGCAAGAATTGAAAAAATTGCGCCATATATAATGAAAAATTGTTCAAAACTCTCTACAGAATAGGTCTTCGAATCTATAGCTACTAAATTTAGCTCATAATTATTTCTTGGGTAAGAGAACCTCATTAAGAAAGGGTTTTTCAAAATTTCAATTAGGATTTAATGAAAAGTAAAAAAAAGTTAACAATTTTCTCAGCAATATTACAGCATTGTGTTGCTTCTCCTCCCGAAAAAAAAATTATTTTTATGTCATTTTAAAATTAAGAAGAAAGGAAGCCCTTTCAGTGATACCAATTTTATTTACATACAATTTATTTACTATTTTTAATTAAATACATTTTATAACACTTTTCACTGTATTTACAATTGTTCGTTAAATTTTAAATATATTTTTTATGTGTACTTAATCGAAGTTATGTAATTGACAGCAAATTCTGAAAATTAAATAGGGATAGATGAATCAAGCTTAAAACTTATGAAGTTACGATTTTTTGAATTAGAAGTTCGAATTTCGATTAAATTGTCTCCTCCAGAATGCTCAACTTTATTATAAATATCACAAGCCAAATTTCAATTATCTGTGCCCTTTTCCTTTTGTGTTAGCGGGTTCAGATCAATAAATACAGATAAAATTTCAAAACTAGTTTTTATCACTTTTAAGGGGCTTAAAATTTCGAAATTCCAGAAACCTTTGATAAAAGATAATCTCTTACGTTCAAGGGAGGGGGGGGGGGGGTGGTGAGACAGTAATTCAGACTTCTAATCGATAACATGATCATATTTCAAACTTGATTTAAAACTTTTAAAATTTACTCTTAATTATATAGCAGCGATAGTGTATGCAAAAGACAATGTATTTAATATCGTTGCAACACAATTATAAATTCAATAATTAAAACAATGAAAAGTATTGCTATATAATATACCAAAAAAAAGTTTTCTAACAGTTCATTAAAATTAGAGGTTTTGTGGGAAAATTTGAGAAAAAATAGTTTGGGGAACTTATATGTTCCAAAATTATAGTGGTAAAAGATTCAATTTTCAATTAAAAAGAAAAAGTCAAATTTTTCAAAAACTTTTTTAATGATAATTTAAAACCAAAGAAATAACTGCATGCCAAGCTTAGATGTTCTAGATCCAAAGGCCTATTTAAATGTTTTAGATGTTTTTTTCATGATGTAATCAATTATTATAAATTTATTTTTATTTGTAATTTACGAATAGAATGACAATATATAAACATTACTACCTTATTCTTCTCCTTTACTATTCTTTTTTTTTTTTGTCACTGAACAATTATACTTTTGCTGTCATATCAAAATACCGTATATTAAGAAACAACATAACATAAAACATATGAATTTTTTATTTAACTGCTGTAGACGCATGTCATTTTGTGGTTACATATAACAATCACATTTAGTTATAGACCGTATGTAACTGCCCTTATACAAATGTTGCTGTCGATATATGGCCTTTTTTGCCTATATATAACAATCACATACAATTGTAGACCATATATAACTGCCCTTATACAAATGTTGCTGTCGACATGTGGCATTTTTTGTCTATATATAACAATCACATATAATTTTAAACCATATGTAACTGCCCCATACAAATGTTGCTGTCGACATTTGGTATTTTTTATCAACATATAATAATCACATATAATTATAGACCATGTGTAACTGCTATATACAAAAGTTGCTGTCGGCATGTGGCATTTTTTGCCTAAATATAGAAATAACATATTATTATAGACCATATGTAACTGCCTCCTATAAATGTTGCTGTCGACATCTGGTATTTTTTGCCTACATATAAGAATCACATACAGCTACAGACCATATGTAACTGCCCTATACAAATATTACTGTCGACATATGATCTTTTTTGCCCACATATAACAATCACATATATTAATAAACCATATGTAACTGACCTATACAAGTATTGCTGTCGACATGTGGCATTGTTTGCCTACATATAGCAATCACATACAATTAAAGATCACATATAGCTAGCTGCCTTAGACAAGTGTTGCTGCAATATAAAGCATTTTGCTGCTACATAAATCAATAATACATCATATACAATTACAGACCATAAGTAATTATTTTACACAAATGCTTTGCACCCATAAAAATTTTTGGCAATTTTACACACGATATTTTGACACGGGAGTGTCGAGATGACGGATTCTCCGCCTCCTGAAGATTTATGCACGGCCCCTTCAAACGCGCCGTCATCAAAGACTCTTTTCATTAATATCAATTTAATAGCAATAAACTGAGAAGTAAATAACACTGCATCTGTGCATCTCGCCAAAGCCAATGGTAACATGAAACGCGTAATTATCGAAAAGCAGTCCGCAATGAATCATAAAATGATGACATCCCTTAACGCAAAGCGTAGAGATCTAAATTAAAACAGCGAAGAGCAATTCCACAGTTTAAACTTTTAAATCTAAATACTTCATTTTGGCCCTTTGAAGATGAACCAAAAATGGATAAAACGAATTTAAGAGGTTTAACCTTTCATATGGGCAATGAAACCACTCGCTATTTTTTAAAAAAGGATGCTATTATCAATTAAGATATACATCGCGGGTTGTCGGGATACAACAGCCAATAACGATGAAGCCGAGGAAATGAATTAAAAACGATTCACGCAATGTTACGAGGTGATCAATTCAGTTTAAGCCGATCATTATCTGCGCCGTGGAGAGTTAATTGATTAACTGTTTTAGACAAATTTAAAATTAATGGAAAGTAAAAACGACCTCTTAAAAGTTAATAATTATTAACTGAATGCTTGCGTAGCCAAGTTGCGGAAATGAAACA
The DNA here is from genome assembly GCA_026543865.1 of Argiope aurantia. Lineage (NCBI taxonomy): Eukaryota > Metazoa > Arthropoda > Arachnida > Araneae > Araneidae > Argiope > Argiope aurantia. The sequence continues at coordinate 457,829 of JAPMOR010115513.1, read as the reverse complement.
AGCTGAAATATTTATCGAAGTTTGTGATAATGATTGTAAACATGGAAATGTTTTTTTGAGTTGGATAGATTTTATTTCTTGAGTAGAAGTAAGGATTAATGAATGGTGCTGTAGGCTTGTGCCAGGAATTTGTATACATTTTTTTTCAAAAAAAGTTTTATTATCTATATGTCATAATATGAAATCTCTTTTGTACTTGTATGATTTATTATGATTATTACATAGAAAATTAATTATTTTTCAGTAATGGCAGGAAGTTTAATAGTAATAATAATTAATAACATTTATTTAATAGTAACTGTTTAAAAGTAATTAGCATATAAAATAATTATAATGAGTAAGAATCAATTATACTTCTTTTTCACATAAAGCATCTTTAAATTATTTCAATATTATTCATATTCAAGTATTTAAGACATAAGATAGGATTTTTAAGGAAAACAATCTTTCTTTCTTGTATATTAATATAAGAGAGAGCGTGACGAAATTAATGACATATTCTTAAACGAAATGAAACATTTTTAAATGAAATTAATAACATCCTCTGGAATATATTTTTAAGATTATATATATATCTTAATATATATATATATATATATATATATATATATATATATATATATATATAAGAAATACAATAAAATGTACGAAAAGAAATGCAATAAATAAATAAATAAAAATAAAAGTTTCAGCTTTTTTACAATTTTTGAAGGATTCTTTGTAAAAATTAACCAATGAACTTGAATTTTTAAAGGTTTTATTTATTATTTATGTTCCCCCTCCACCCAGTTCCACATTTTCAAACATATTCTTTATTTAATGTTTATTAAAATGATATTGGATTACCTTTTAGTTAACATTCATAAACAATACATTTTATATCATAAAAATTATTTATATAATTAGTTGGATAAAAACATTTCTGTTTCACTGAGTAAATTGTAAGGAAATAATATCATATAATCACAAATTAACACATTCTAATCGCTTTGCACCGAATTTAATTTTGGAATTCACTGCTTTTATGACGATAGCGGATGTGACGTCACAGAACAAGAAATCTCTGTAATGGCGGTGAATTCTTGAAATGGCAGCTTGTGGACGTAAAAATAACAAAAGAGATTTGAAGCTCTAATCAAACTCGTAGCATGATTTACCTTATTTTTAAAATTTACGCTGAATTATATCACAACGAATCATATATAAATAAAAAAAAAAACGAAATTAATATCGTCGCATTACTTGTGTGTATAAACCGAGAAACTAAAATAAAGAAAAGTACTATTGTAAAATATATTTAAACTATTCTTAATACTTTTTTTAAGATAATACAAGAATTTATTCCGAAATGAACTTTATATTCGATTTCCATATTCAAAAATGGCTAGATACGGAGATTTTTTTAAAAAAATTGATATATAAAAATTTCTTATACGCTCAAATAACTCAGAGAGAATTAAAAGGTCCTAATTAGAAAAGAAGAAATCTATATTACAATCAATTAAAAAAATAATGGATTCATTAATCCGATTTTAACAATATTTTTCAAATTAAGAAAAATAAATAAAAAATATAAAAATTCAGAAATATTTAATTATTGTTTCATATATATATTTCTCGAACTGCTTAAAAGATAATAGAATAAAACTTAAAAATTATTTTTATAAATGAATATTTAAAGTTATTATTCATGATTTTTTTTTATCAAAATCTCATGATATTTTGAACTGAAAGTGTCTATAAAACATGACTAAATGAAACTATCTTAAAAATTTTTAGTCTATTACACTCTCAAAGGGTCTCGATACATATATGTCAAATTTCATTAAATTTTAATTAATTACTTCTGAACTGTCGCTTTTCTCGTAAAACAATTAAAGTGAAATATTCATTCTTCAGAAAATGCATTTAAAAATGTATTTGCACATTAGTTTATCTGGATACAATAGAAACAAGCGTTCAAAGATTTTTATCAGAAATTTTACTGTATAAGAAGAAATTTATTTTCTGTAATAAGAAATAGATAGAGAGGTAATAGAAACTTTCCGAACATTATTTTTACAGAACTTTTTGATAAAAATGAAATAATTCTTTGCAGATTGAAAAATATTGTTTTTTTTTTTTCTTATCTCATTTTTTATCTAATGAATATTATTGAAATTACTATCACTCATACAGGCTTAAAAAAATACTGTTTTAGGACCTACATTTTTATGCCTTATATTTAAAAATTAAAAAACACGAATTTTTCGGCGAAAAGCACCATTACAATTTAGTGAAATGTATAAATATTATTTTTGAAATTTAGTGCTTCGAAATTGTTGATGACAAATGTTAATATTTAAATTAGTTTTCAATATAAAATTTTTAAAACCCCCTTTCTTAGTGGGCATCTACTACTTAAGAAGTAACTACGAGCCAAATTTGGTAGGTCCGAAATCAAATTTAATTTAGGTCCGGAAATTTACTCTGTAGCGCGTTTTGAAAGATTTTTTTATCGTCGTGCACATAGCATTTCACAGATAACAACTCAGTCTATATATTATCATGCTCAAATGAAGCGACGAATGCTCAGAAAGAAAATTATGACATAAAACAGCGAGTATGGGTTTCCCAAAACCTTCTCATATACGCTCTGATAAATATATTATCCGCCTTTTACCCACCCTTAAAACTGTGGGTGAATGCTCAGATTTTCATTTTTAGAGTCTCACAGTTGAGAATAATGAGCTTCACTGTATAGTAAAGAAAACCGGTATTTGTATATTAACTTCATGGCATTTACGAATAATAGTAGGAAATATCGATCGTTGGCGTAAATCCTGAGCCTTTCTTCTTACTAAATCTACAGTGCGATCATAGACGATTTTTGGCGATTGATCGCTGGCATGAAGTTGAACACAAATACTAGTAAATCGAATAAGTATTTTGGAAGACTCCCTTTCAACGGACTGAAATAAAAATTTGATATAGAACTATAGTTGTAATCACACGATCACATGCCAATTTTCATTTACATAAGTCGTTGCTTTTTTTTAAAAAAAAATTATTGCGTTTATATTATGCAAAAATACTACAGACTAACACTCGTTCAGATTATGCTCAAAATTTGATACAGATCAATATTTGCATGCTTAACTTATGTACCAAATTGCAGTTATCATGTTGCCTTTCACTCAGATACCTAGACAGACAGACTTCTTTTGAATGAATTTCACTTACAATTTGACAGAAGTCTACAAATTTGGTGTTAAGTTCCCATACTAAATTTCATTTTTCTAGCTTCAAGCGTTGCGTTTTTGAGTTCTCGTGTTCACAGACGAGCAGACAAATAAATTTCAAATATATATATATATATATATATATTCAATTCTGGGAGGTCTGATATGTAGAAAATCCTGATTTCGAACTATTTTATATTTAGAATATTTTCTTCGTATAATTGGCACACAAACCAGCGAGAATGGTTCCCCCTAAACTTCCTCGCCAATTTTTTAATACACTTGTCATATCGGAAAATGCCTTGCATGGCATTGGCGCACAATAATTACGAAATATTAACTTAGCATTTTTACTGAATCGATCGTATCATCCTTGGCGATTAAGCGCTGGTATGCGATTAATAGTATCCGAAAATCGAATTTGTGATTTAGACAAAAAGTTGAAATTATAATCATAAAATTTCATATTTCATTTGACGTATTTAAGTCATTGCGTGCCGGCGTCCTGGCATAGGGACGCCGGCACGCACGGGGACGTCTTCCCCGTGACCCGGACATTATGGGTTCGAGTCCCGGTTCGGACATGATTGTTCTTCATCTGTTCTATTTGTGAGATGTGTGAATGTGCCCCCCCCCCCGTAAAAAGGGGTTGTACAAGCGAAGGTGATGCGTGAGTACCTAAGACGTACTCTTGGCCCTAGTTAGAGCTACTAAAACAAGAGACGCTCCCTTGGCTTAAAATCGCTGACTTAGTCAACGAGCTTGTCCATGGGAAGTGCCATTATAAACAACAACAACAAGTCATTGCGTTTTTGAATTACTGTGTTTATCTGCTTCTGAAAATACAAGACTGACAGTCAACCGCTGTTCGTTTTGGATCAAACTTCGATAGACATCTACAGAATAGGTTAAATCTGTGTACCCAATCTTATCTATCTAGCTCGCTTCGTTTCGTTTAGTAGTTATTGTTTTGACTTCCAATAGCCGAACTTCCTATGAGCAGATTTTACTCAAAATTTGAAAGAAATTTGCAAATTTGGTGTAAAGACCATATACCGAATTTCAACAGTCTAGCTCAAAACGTTGCTTAGTTATATTTGTCGGTGACAGACAGACGGACATTTTCCTAAAATATATTTTTCGAACATAGGAAGGTCTAAAACTTGGAGATTCTTCAAAATCTCGAAAAGGAATTTTTTTTGTAGATTACTATACTTTTTCGAAACGAAAATGTAAAAAAATTACTTTACTCATGAGTAACCCAATTTTCGAAATTTCAAAACCAGATTTTATTTATTTATTTATTTTACTATTTTTTGGTTTTGGCTATTTTACGTTTTTTGGATACTATTAACCGCATGCCATGAATTAGTAGCCAAACATCTCGCCAAGGATCACACGATAACTTCAGAAAAAAATAATGAGGAAAAAAAAAAAAAAAAAACGCACAC
>JAPMOR010115513.1:400579-453057 GCA_026543865.1 Argiope aurantia | reverse complement strand
GAAAAAAAAAAAAAAAAAAACGCACACCAAAATTCAATATTTTGTAATTATTGTATGCTAATACCATGCTAGGCGCTCTTTGGGTTAACATTTTTATTTGAAGGTATGCGAAAAAGTTTTGAGAAGCCACTCTATTGGTTTAGGCTTATAAAAGAACATAATATAAAACTCGCAAATGGTGATTAATTCGGAACGTTTCTAGAATAAAATAACAAAATTAATTCAAACAATATTTGATATCTAGACAAACAGACTTCTTTTGAATGGATTTCACTAAGATTTGCAGAAATCTACAAATTTAGTGTTAAGTTTCCATACCGAATTTCATTCTTCTAGCTTCAAGTATTTTTAAGTTCAGATGGACAGACAGACAAATTCCACAAATATATTTTTTCGAATTCAAGAACTCTGAAATGAAGAAACACGTCAAAATTCCGAATTCAAATTATTTGATGTTTACAATATCTTTTTGCATAGTTCGTATGGAAAAAAGAAAGAAAAGATATGTAAAGAGCAATGCGAGATCGCAACAATCTTTCAATTCATTTTCTTCGAAAATGTTAATCTCTCGATTTAAAATTTCAAGCTATTTCTTTAAAAAAAAAAAGACGATAAACATAGCAATATATTGTTAGCATTTATTTTATTTTCTCCGAAGTTTCATTAATTCAATTGTTCGTGATCATTGCAATTGAATCACCCATTCTCGCAACTTCGGGAGAATACGAAATAAACTGATTACCTTTTCTTGAGGTAATTTGGAAAGAATGGTATAAAAGCACGCTTTTCAATATGTAATTATGTATATACATCTATTGCATTACACTTATTCAGCTTTTATTATTGAATTTGCACTCATTCCTTTTCTTTTAAACATTAAAAATGCTTCTAGGTGTGGCTTATTTAAAAACATAATAGCTTTATAGTTAAGACGAAATTTCCATAGAAATGATATTCTTTATGGAAATTTTCTTTATGTTATTGCCATTCGAATAAAATAATTTTGCCATTATTACTTTTACTCGTTATATTTTCATTTAAAATTATGAGCAAACGATTCGCTTGATATTATTTCTTTAAATAAAAAAGAATAGGAATTTTTGGTTTTGGTTGCTGAATGCTTCATTGATTTAAATTATTTGATTTTAATAATTTTTTTATCATCTCTAAAATGTCTAAAATATTGAGTCCGTAGATCAAAGTATTAATCCAATTTTTATCGAGATTTAAATCCAGTAAATGGCGTGTTTATACACTCTATTTTTCATCGACTTTATACAACAGAGCACTTTTTTAACGTTTAATGAACTAAGTATGTTCTATCTTCAAAAAATGAAATTTTCAATTTTAGTCTCATACATCTTGAAACCTTATAAATTGACTTTTAAAAGGTAAATTAACAGAAACCTTATAAAACAGTTTTTGAACCTTTTCACAAACATTTTTTTTTTTCATTATGTGAGAATATGATTTTTGCTTTGGGACTATTCAAAAAAGAAAAAAGGCCAGACCTGAATACTGTCATATTAAAGTATTCTAATTATTTTAAAGGGTAATTAACAGAAACCTTATAAAACAGTTTTTGGCACTTTTCACAAACATTTTTTTTTCTCCATTATGTGAGAATATGATTTTTGCTTTGGAAATATTCAAAAAAGAAAAAAGGCCAGACCTGAATACTGCCATATTAAAGTATTCTAATTATTTTAAAGGGTAATTAACAGAAACCTTATAAAACAGTTTTTGGCACTTTTCACGAACATTTTTTTTTTCCATTATGTGAGAATATGATTTTTGCTTTGGGAATATTCAAAAAAGAAAAAATGTCCAGACCTGAATACTGCCATATTAAAGTAATAATAATAATAAAGCTTCTACACTTATTTACTTATCTTCAAAATGATTGAATGCACGCGGATCAAATGAAAATAAATAAAATAACATAAATAAAAGAGGAGTGACATTTATAAGAAATATTATGAAAAAATCATCAGTTCTGGAAAATTCCAGAAACTGCACATGCTGTAGGGCTTTTGGTTGTGTAATTTTTTTAATCTTTATTTTTGAATCGAGATAGTGAGCATTTTTTTTTGTTTTGTTCTTATTTTACCTTTTAGAATAAACCAAATTATTTTCTAAAATTATATATATATATTCCATAAGAGTTAAAAAACACGGGATCGTAAGTTGTCAACTGAAGAGACGGAAAAACGCAGGCGATAAGGTATTCAAAAGAACAGACAAAAACCGGACGATAAAGAAAAACAGCGAGTAGCAGAATGAAAATATAAAACGAAAAATATTAGAATCCTTTTAGACTGTTGATAAATAAGAAATCAAATTATTAGAATAAAAAAGAGAAAGAAATTGAAGCAGAAATCTGATTGGACCCAATCAAATCTATGCATGAATTGCCTTCTTTAAACGACAAAGCAAAAAATGAGACAATAAATGAAATCTTACGATTTCAGAACTTATAAGTTTGACTTCTGAATCAGAATCTTCAACTTCTACATCTTACAAAATTAGAGAATACCTTCCAACAGAAAAAAATTATGGAATGAAGTTCAATTTTTAAAAAAATATTACAAGTGGTTCACTTCATCGATGCATATGTTGGGATCGATTATGATTTAAAATAATTGTATCTTGTCAATCAAAGATTGTAATAAAAACAGCATTGTCGCATACACTCTAATAAAGGCGTTATCATAGAGAACGCCTTGCATAGCACTAGCGTATAATAGTTAGAAAATATTTACCTTTGAAGTGAATTTAGCATTTTTACTGAACCTATCGCGTGATCCTTGGCGAGTTTTTTGGCGATTAATAGTATCCGGAAATCGAATTTGTGCTTTATACACGTTTTTCTCAAACGATTGAAACAAAAATTTGTCACAAAATTCCATACCAAATTTAATATCTTTCAGTCATTGTATCTTTGAATTATCAAGTTTAGATGTTTCTGAAAGTACAAACCGACAGACGGGAAATCTTTTGTTAGATTTCGCTCAACATTTGTAAGGTGTCTAGAATAGAGATATTAATTTATCTACCGAATTTTATCTATATGGCTCTCTTCGTTTTGCAGTTGTCATGCTACCTTGTATTCGAATAACCAGACAGACTCAACTTCCTGAGAAAAAGTTTTACTCAAAATTTGACATTCATTTGCGAATTTGGTAGAAAGACCGAATACTACGTTTCAACCGTCTAGCTTAAAGTGTTTTTGAGTTATCTTTGTCATAAACAGACGGAATGACATCTTCTAAAAATGCGAAGTTTTTCGAACGTGAGAAGGTTTAAAACTTGGAGATTCGCCAAAATCTCGTGTTCGATTTTTTAAACGATTACTATACTTCGTATACTAGAAAGTAAAATTTGTCTTGACAGTCAAAGATTGAATTATAATACAAAGTATTGATAGATATGCGAAAACCTGTTGTTTTTTGAATGGAATTTGAAGTTGAAAAAATTGGCTACACGTGAATATAAAAAACTAGGTCGTTGAAACGGTTAAAACGTTTGGAGGAATAAAAAGCACTAAATATCAGAAGGAAAAATTTCAAATTCGAAAAATTGGAATTCAGATTCTGAACTACGACAACTTACTTTAAACGCTAATGCATTATTGAAAATATTCCTGCTGGAAAATTGTGGTGTGAAGATCAATTTGCTTTTTTCAATTTTTTTCGGATAGTACGATTCGACAATGCAGTCCATACGACTTACTCAATGGTTTAAAAATCAAACTCTCAGCAATTAAATCTTAAATTGCAAAATAAAAATGTACTCACTTGCTAATTTTAAATTTGAGAATTTATTTATTTTTTCTTCCAAAATTTGGTAAGGATTTTACTCTTTTTTACTGTAATCGTCTGAAATGTTATCTCTTCTTACAAAAAAGATGAATATGTGCGGGTCTTTATAGGCCAGGATGTTTAGCCAGGCTACCAAATTTGACACATATATAATTTGGCAGATGGAAATGAAGACCTAGGAGCAATTAAAAAATTTAATAAGAATTTCGATTAATTAAAGCAAAACGAAATTTTCGCATTTTATCGCGACAAGTTCCAAAAATAGCATCAAAGAGATTTTTATAAAATTTTAAAATTAAAAAATTATCTTCTAAATGATATTTATTATTTGCAGTATACAATTTTCTTTATTTTCTTTAAATATAAACAGATTTTCTAACAATACATTTCAAATGAAATAAAATTTAAATTTAACCTGTACGAACATACTACTTGTTCATGAGAAATATTTGCTTTTATCAGCATGTTGCCATAACATTGACAGCAGTTTAAATAAAAAAGATTAAATTAACTCTCACGACGAATTAAACATACAAAGTAAAAGATTACGTTAGTCCTAACAGAAAACTAAATCTCAAAAAGTGTAATTTTCAATACAAGTTTGTATGAAGTGAAATAAATTTGAAATATGACACTTTTTGGAAAAAGAAATGAAAAAAAAAATTATAACCTTTTAAAATATCTATATTATTGTTTCAATAATTCGGAAATATTTAAGACAAATACGGTTTAATATCTATACAGAATATCTAATTATGGTAATCTTATGTATATCACGTATTGTTACGTTTCTCAAAATATCAAAGGGGCGTGAGATTTCATACGAAATAAAAATTGACGAAAGTGATACAATGCTATTTATAACTGGGGATTCTCACAGTGATTTCTTTTCTTTTCTTTCTTTTTTTCACCTCCTTTAAATAGGCAATGTTCATTGATGTAGTATTTTTTAGATTTCTCTCGAAAATAGAAAGTGTTAAAGGATTAAAAAAAAAAAAAAACATTCGCGACACATTTAGATGTCATAAATTTTCAAATGAAATAAAAATTGGGACAATTGGACCAATGGTGGAGCTGTGAGACTGGTTCTTAGGATTTCCTCATTATTTTTAAATACATAGATCGAAATAGAAAATTGAAGAAAAAAGTGCACAAAAATAATCCAACAGGTCTTAAGCATTGAAAATTTTAAAAATAATAATAATAATAAAGGCTTCTGTCGCCTTGAGATAAAACTAAAAACAAACAGAAAAAAAAACAAGAAAAAAGAAAGAAAAGAGAGAAGTAGAGACGAGGGAGACAAAAAACCAGAAAGAAATTAGCACACCGTCGGAATTTTCTGCGTTGAGTGGATCCATGCTGTAAAACCGTTTTTTCGGTGATGCAACTCTTTCTGCTGGAAAACAAGAGCGTATGGAAGCTGTAAATCGAAGACACAGAAGCTATTGTTATTATTTATTTCAAAAAATGAATCGTGTCTCTTATTTACTTTTTATTTTAGTATGGACAAAGTATAGTAATTGTCAAAGGTTTCAAAATCGAGATTTTGACGAATCACCATGTTTTAGACCTCTCTCTTTTGGGAAAATGTCAATCTGTCTGTCTGTCTGTGACAAAGACAACTCACAAAACGCTTTGATCTAGACGGACGAAATTTGTAGATTTTTGTCAAATTTTGACCAAAATTCGTTCAGAGGAAGTCTGTCTGTCCAACTGTTCGAATATATTTTTACACGATTACTACAAACCAAGAGAGCTAGATATATAGAATTCGATACACAGAATTAACATCTAAAATATAGATACTTATCAAATTTTGTGCCACATCCAACAACGGATTGACCATCTCTCAGTCTATTTTAAGAAACATGCAAATGCGATAACTCAAAGTTGCAATGACTTAAATTTATCAAATTTGGTACATGATTCTGTGTCTACAAGTGTAGTTTTGTGTGAATTTTTTTATTTTAATCGGTTAAGAAAAATGTGAATAAAACAAAAATTTGATTTTTCGATACAATTAATAGCATGCAAGAGATTAATGGCCAAGGATAAAACGATAGTCTTTCATATTATTCTGAAAATTCGAAACAAATAATTCAAAAAAGTCTACTTAACGAAAATATTTTAAACATGTCTTCATTTCAGAAAGAAGTTAAAAAAAAAAAAAAGGAAGCATTTAAAAAAATTCTGAAAAATAAAAATGTTTTTCTTCATATTTTAAATAATTGTTTTTGAAAATAAACGAAGGGCTTTAATGTAGATTCGAAGCTTTACATTCCATTTACAGATTTCAAAACATATGAGGGGGGGGGGTATCGATTCTTCTAATGACAAATATTTTTTAACGAAGTTCTATGTTTGGAAATTCTTGTTTTTTGATATGTTTTTGTGAACAACTCACGCTGTATTGCAATAGAAATAATTATATATATTATAGTTTTGAATTGATCATCCCCGACTTAGACATTTTCAAAAATAAGCTAATTGATAAAGACGAAGGAGGAAAAAGTAACAATTTTTTCTCTTTATTTTATACATAAAAAAACTTCTTTTGAATATGAAATATAATATTTTGAAGTAAAGACGGTTAATTCATTACTTTCAAATATTTTTTTAATTATATCCTTCATATATTGATATTTTATCGTAGATGCGAAGATTATTTAAAGTTGGACTCGCCTATACGCTGCAAATCTTTTTTGGAATCAGGTCTCGAACATATAACTTTTCTATCGGAAGCCCAAACATTTATTTTGTAACAATTATAAAATAAAGCAAGAAATACATGCATTAAGCTTTGTTTCTTCATTAAAAGAACTCTTTCAAAATGGTGAACAATAGTCGCATGAAATATACACTAGTCATTCTAGTGTGTGTGCTAATTTCCATTTGCAAAATTAATTAAGTTTTAAGATATTTAATTAAATAATAAAATTGAGTTAAATCGTTTCTTTTTGCTCGGTTTTTTGCCAATAACTTTTGAAATAATTTTCGAACGAAAATTTATAAACCCCCTCAAAGAGCAAATAATTATCTTTTTTTTTAATTAATTTCACTACATTTTTGATAATGTAATTTTGTTTGTTGTAATTAAATTTGAAAATTAAGTGTTTTTATTTGTCGTAATTAAATTAAACCTATTAATCAATTTGCTTCATCAATTCCTTTTTTCCATGTACTTATCTTTTAATCTGTCTATTAATCTCGTTGGATGAAGTTTTGGCTAATTTTTGCTCATTATTAAATGGTCCTAAGGAATATGTATTTTAGTTTTAGTTTAGTTTAGTTCAGTTATTTTAACGTCCCGTTTTTAAAGCAACACTAGAGTTATTTTGGGACGGACCATGCAATTTTGAACCATGGTCAGATGACAAGGACGATACCTGAGCTGGCAACCCCCGGTCCAAGCTTCCACACCACAGCAGCGGGAGAACGTTTGGCTCCGATGGATTTAACGTGCATCCGACCCGCTTGCACAACGGTTCTTCGGTGTAATTGGTCTCGAAAATGAAACCCTCCGGTTTTGAAGCCGAGAACTTGCCACCAGGCGACCGTCGCCCTAACGAATATTTAGAATAATGAATATATAATATAAATAAATATTCGCTCAGAATTACCTAGTCTCATTTCTACCAAAAGTTAAGGACACAAGGGGGGGGGGAGGAGGAGGAAAGCAATGTGATATTTTGCGGTCAGGCGCAAGGAAACCCCCCAAAAAAAAAGAGAAAGGATTCCAGGTCATGAAAATAACAACGTTGAAATGAAGGAATTTTTGCTGTCGCCATAGAATGATAGAGAATTGGGATTGTTAAGACTTCAACCAAGTAGTTCAAAGGACGGACGGACGGATACACACACACACACAATGGAGTTTAGTTGCTAACTGAAGGATCAAATGACATGGAAGAGATCGAAAGAAAATAAACGATTTAAGCTGCATCGTAACACTATTTTCTTTAGTTTAAAATGCTATAAATGCCTGAGACTTTAAAATATTTGTATTACAAGCAACGCCAGGTATGCCAAATTATTATCAACCAAATAATGAAAAGTTTAATGAAAAATATTTAAAATGCATTTTTATATTCATATTGTAAATCTTACACCTATGTTCACCAATTAAAAAATAATTTCATTTTGAAAGCGCTACTCTTTTTTTTTGTTCCATTTTATGCCCTCTTAACCAAAGTTTCATTTTGCACAAAAAGGAATAAGATTTCAAATGAAAAATAAATTTATAATAAACAATTAAGTGGAATTCACATGTATCAAATTATAATAATCATAGTTTATAAGAAACTAAAAAAACAAACAAAAAACTTAATATTGCAGATTGTGAAATATTAATAATAAAAGGATTAAGCTGGAAATCATGAAATATGAACATAGTCAAAAACAAAAATTTTGTTACAAGACTACACATATACTATGTAAGACAGAAGCAATAATGATAATAAAAACTAGAATAATTATTTTCAATTGAATCCAAAGCAAATCGAGAAAACACACACACACACACACACATACATTATTTCAAGAAATATCATATTACTTACATAAGTCTATCTGAAAATCACTTATTAAATTTTGCAGATCAATCTTTAAATTCAAAGCAATTTTTTCGTAAAAATTAAATCAAAAGTATAGGATTACCAAAAAACAACTGCTTTTCTTATTTCAGATTTCAGAAGGAAATAAATTTAAATATTTTTAATATCCAAAACAAGTTTTGTTTTCCAGAAAAAAGAGGGGGGAAAAATGAAAACGATTTAGTTGCAGCAAACTGTTGCCATAGCAACCGCACATTTTCATTTTCATTAGAGTAGGTTTACATGATTAAAAGTTATTTTCTGTTGAAATATCGCAATTAAAAGATGCATAGTGAATAAAGAATGAATAATCAAAAAATTTAAAGGAAATTCCAACTGCCATTCCGATATCTTAGCATAATAATGTTTTAAATTTGATTCAACTTTCTCTATTTAAAAAAAAAAATTCTTAATTATATAGCGCACAAATAATATCATTTCAACATGCTACCTATGAGTGCAGTAACTAAAAACAATGAATTATAGAAAAATTTGATTAAAAACATTTTTAGGTTTTGGAAATTATATGATTTTTTGGGGCGATAATATTTTATGAAATGTTCAAATAATTTTATTAAAAACTTATTAAAATTTTGAAAAATATCTTTCTAGTGAGTATTCTTTACTCAAGAAATACTTCTATGCCATACCTACAAACCTATTACTAGCATGTTGGGGAATTTTGTATTATAAAATATATATGTTCATATTATCGTTGCTAAATTTTTAAAAATAAAGTTAAATTAATAAATTACCAAGCTATGATGTTTCACACTTCAGGTTCAGTTTCCTTAAAATTTTTCATCTTACAAATTTCTTAAGTCAATGCTTTATTAATTAATTGACTTACTTATGTCTCCTTGAAACTTTCTCGCATAATCTCTAAAGAAATCTTATCCCCTCGTACAAAATTGTGGAATTGATAAAGCCGTGAAGGCTTAAAGTACTCAAGATTCCACACATGAGAACCCTGTATTTTGTAATATATATTAAAGAAAACCCGGTATTTGTGCATTATTTTCATGGTATTTGCAAAGAAATATTGAACTTTACCGTGAATCTTGAGTTTTTAATGAATCTAGCATGAGATCTTTGGCAATTTTTTTAATGATTAATCGACAGGATGCATTTAATATGCAGTTCTATCAAAATCGAATATGTATTTTAAACATTCTTTTTTTTTCTAACAGACTAAAACCAAAATGTGACCAAAAAATCTACAACTGTATGCAGCAGATTAGGTGCCAAATTTCACTTATCTAAGTAACGGAGCTGCTACGTTTACATGTAAGCGGAAGCACAAATCCATAGATGGGTAACCCTTTGACAGATTTATTTCAAATTCGATAAGAACTTACACTTTAGGTGCTAAACTCCAAATTTGCTAAAGTTATTACAGTTTTGAATAACCGCATTTAAATGCGTACAGAAGTAGATATCATCAGACGGTTCCAAATTTGATGTGCCACACGCTGGTTCAAAGCGTTTTTGAGTTATCGTTTTTATGGACAAACAGACAGAAAGACAATTTCAAAAATGTGATTTTCGGACTTGGAAAAATCTGAAACGTGGTGATACGTCAAAACTTCGAGCTTGATTTTTTTTATTACTATAATTATTATTACAATACTTTATACACAAGAAAATAGAAAATAATTAAGTAGTTTTTTTTTTCCTTGTAACAGATTTCAGAGATCCTAGTAAATCATTTCACTACTTAAAAATTTAAACTTTTAAAAAAGTTATTAATCTATTTATCTTAATTTAAATTGACTAAGTTAAGGAGATTGATCTTCAACCTTTGAAAACTATTATCCTCTGTGTCTTAAATTCTTATTTATCAAATACTGACTGACTTCGCAAACGTATACAAAATCCTAATGGAAAATGCAAAAACGTGCAATTGATTAAATATATTTCCAGAGAAAAGATAAACGAGTTTTCATTTGTCACGATAGATGGAATAACTAACAAAATCAAAACGATTTCTACTATGATGTTGCCAAAGCAGATTGTTAAAGCTATAAAAAATTTAATTCTTTAGTAGAATCATTACTACTCGGACGATATATAAAAAATAGCTGGAAAATTAAAATTAGAATATAATATTATTTTATTTTATTAAAAATAATTTTTACAGCAAAATTTTAATAAAGTTAATTTGGGTTTTGAATAGATCTTTAACTTTGACTAATTAAATAAATATTTTTATTTATATTAGAATATAATAAAATGAGCTAAAAGCGTGTAAAATAAACATTCATTTAAAAATAAAGAGAAAAATTATTAGCTGATCATTAATTTCCATCGAACATCATTTGACGTTTTATTTATTTATTTAAAATTTTATTGTTAAAAATTCCTACAGAATTGCAAGAAGATGTAGATTACTTTTTCGGAGAAGTTCAACTTAAAACCAATATATATTTTTATTTTCCGGAGCACTAAACAAGGTAGGTATTAGGGAGGATAACTATGCATCGAATTATTTTTCCGAGTACAAAGGGTTAAATATGTATGTCGAATTTTATATTTCTACCTCACTTCGTTTTATAGTTATGGTGTTAACTTATATTCGAACAGCCGGACAGACAGACTTGCGCTGAACGGAATTTTGCTCAAAATTCGATAGAAATCTATGTACATGGTGTAAAGACCGTATATCAAATTTCATTCGTCTAGCACAAAGCATTTTTGCGTTATTCTTTGCCACAGACAAACAGACAGACATTTTCCCAAAAATGTGTTTTTCGAACTCGAGGAGGTCTAAAACGTGTAGATTCGTCAAAATCTCGAATTCGAATATTTCGACAATTACTATACTTTATACCACGTATACCAGAAAACAAAAATCACTTAAAACCGTATTTTAAGTGTATTAAAACTGGTATTTATCCACTTAATTTATAAATATTATGCCTCTCTAAATATTTTTATGCTGAAAAAAAAAACATTTGTCAGATAGATTTGCTTCATACACAAAGGAATTAATTACAAGCATCTGACTTTCAAAGTGCAACGTATTAAATATAATTTCTTCAGGAAGGGAGTAAATATAAAACGATTCAAAATCGTTTTACAATTCGCGAAAAACTCTCCAACTTCACTCGTTTCGTGCTTCGGTTTCAAACAAAGAATCCCATGTCACTGAATTTCCCCATTGTCCGACACAATTTGATGATCACTTGTTACTTCATGATAACTGTTGTTGCGTGACCGCTGAATATGGATGATTCACACTCCTTTATGAATGATTTATTTTTTTATCTGCTTTACATGTGGCGAAACGAAAAATATGTATTTTATTTTTCGGTTTTTATTTTATCTACCTTGTTTTTCTTTCCTTCATCAAATATCGGTCAAAATAAGTGCATATAAAAAGTGTTTCCAGTCTAAAAGTTTGGATTAAAAGAAAGGTGGTATTTACGAAAGGGAAAGTACTTTTATAAGGTAGATTCCTATAGGAAGACTACCTGTCGCAATGGTTCTCATGACAAGACTTCAGGAAAATGTCTTCAGTTCTTCACCGATTATGGTTCCTAGAAACTCAAAACCATCCTCCGTTTAAAAGTTTATAAATATATAAGATATGCGCTTTGCCCATGTTATCTGGTGAACAGGATAACGAGAGCAATTTTGTTTGGATTTTAACTTGCTTGGAATATGATGTTGGAATTGTAAAAATCTTGCACGAATTCGTAAATGGCCCATCTAGCTCAAAGGGGGTGGAAATAGCGGATTAATTTCGCTATAACTTTCTTAATATTAAAAATAGAAAAATAAATCCAATTAGTAAAATTAGAGCCTCATTAAGATTAACAATTTTTCTATTTAAAGTTTTTCCATAACTGCAATATCTTAGAAGTGAGGGGCTGAAAAAAGAGATTTTCAAGCCCTAATTTTGACTGTTTCTAACATCAATAACTTACGTTACTAGATAGTAACTCAGACGTAAAAGAATTTACCTTTTCTCTTCCAGCTTGCCGAGAGGATTTTTATTCATTTTATATAAATATAATAATAAATTACAATATGATAATATTGAAAGTCCGACACAGCATCTGTCAATTACCTCATGCCATATGCAGCACTGAAAATCGTAATGAACCCTTTACAGGGCAGATCGTTGGACTTGCCCTGGTACACAATTATATTTGGTAAAAAATTTCTGGGTAGTATGTTTTCATTAAAACAGGCTTATTTTTAAATTTTAATTAAAAATTAATAAAAAAATTTGTAAAATAATTTTATTTAAATTAATAAAAAAATTTATTGCTTATTCTGAATAAATTCAGAATTTCAGAATGCTATCGCACAAAAGCTATTTATATAATATTTTAAAAATTAGCTATTCAGTTATATCAATTTTATTATCCAATTTATATCAATTTTATTTATTATCAATCAATTATCCATACAATCCTTTCTCTTATTAAAATATTTTTTTTAAAAATTATTTAAGGTATATTTTACAACAGTTCTTTTTTATCGTTTTTAATAAATGCGTTTAATCCATAAGCACGCTTGCAAAAGTTTTAAATACATTTTTTCATGTATGTATGCTATTATTGTTATAATTTTTAAAAATTTTTAATAATCAATCTTGAAATATTATGCTACGATGTTTTAGATTAATGGCAGATTAGAGGCTCGAATCTCATTTAAGTTTCTTTTTATTTAGAAACTAGTTTAGTTTATTTCAATTAATTCATTTAATTCGTTTTGAAGGTATGTATATGACATCTGTTTTGCGATGGGCTTCTGAATAATGGTTAGATGATGAGAACTGCACCTGAGCTGGTACATACTTCGCTTTCTCAGTTATAATAGCACGGTCGTGTAGCAACAGACCGTTTGACTCAACTGATTTAACCTTATAATTGTCGTGCTCAAGCACAAAGCGGGCATCGAATTATCGTTTTTTCAGATATATAAATTGAAATTAAGTCATTCAAAGTCTCTATATTGGTAAATAATTATATATAATCTGAAAATATTACAAGTATTCTATAGCTTTTAATTAATTCAGTAAGAACTGAGCAAAACAGTTCGAAAGTTAAAATGCATCCAACTTGTTGAATATAGTCCTGAATTAGGTCTTGAACTATGACATTCATGATGCGGGTGTTAATTAGTTTTTGAAAGGCTTTAATGTTGAAGTTTCAATTAATTTTATTAATGCAAACGACTTTTTGCTTAATTGAATAAAAAAATTATTTATCTTCCTTAACCACCATTTTCTTATATGCAGTCTCATGGAAATCGTTTGATTAATTAATAATCCCGACAAATAAAATTTCTTAATTAAAGTAAATAAATTTCTAGAAGTAAGTACTGCCTATCCGCTTGGTTTTCCGCGCAATTATCTATTTTATGAGAACTTTTTAAATGTTTTATCTCATTAAATGGTACCTTCAATTCCAAGAATGTGGTATTCTGCTAATCCAATTTAGAATAAAAAAATTAAGTATACAATCGGATTAAGCATATATTTGTTATTTAAACGTGCGTAACTTGTATCGGATTATAGAGTCTTTGAATGACTTAATTTCAGATCATAAGTCTGAGAAGCGATAATTTGATGACCGTATGATGCATGGACACGATGGTTAAGGAATTGGTTTGTAAATGTCGATCCAGCTGTAATCGATTAGAAAAATACAGGGATTACAAAGCTTCTAACATCTTCTTTTTGATGCTTTAAGTAATATTAAATGGGAAGATTCCATTAAAATGTGCTATAAAATAATGTTAAATTGGGTATCTTTTCAACTGCTATGAACTGGGCATTATGTAACCAGGAATCAACTACCATTTTATGGATTTTAAGTGCATTTCTGAAAATTTTATTCAAGTGCATACAATTTGATATCAAAATAACCATCTACAATTTAATACCCAACAATTATATGCAAAGCATTAATTAATTTAAAGAATATGATGTATCGATTCTTTTTTTTATATATACATTGCTATCCGAATACAGCTTTATCTCAAAGCGATATTTTAGAGTTAATTCTTTCATTGCATAACATTACCTATACTTCATTTTTTTTTAATTTTAAGATGGAGGGAAAAAATTCTAAAGGTTAAATTGAGATCACGAAAATTTTTACGACCCCCCCAAAAACAGCAATCCGATCCCCCCCTTTTTTAAATTAAGGACAGTTATGCAAAATTTAATTTTTTCCTTTCCTTCAAATGTATATTAACTAGAGTAAAGTATTGTTAATATGTCCTTCATAGCACTGATAAAAAACAACATATAAAAAAAGAAATATATAATAAAAATTTTAATAAATAAATTTGATTATAACAAATTTAAATACTACCAATGTAAATTCATTTAAAAATTATTAATTTAAAGTATTAATAATAATATTGAAATTTGGAAATTAAACATTTATCATAAAAGTGAGAAAAATCATACCTTTTTTTGCACAACTTGAGTATTCATTATACATTTCTTTTTATCATTATACGATCTAATTTACAAGCAGATCGGCATTCAATTAAAATCTTCAATCACTATACCTGATTTGAAACTATAAAGTACAGCATTTAATTTAAGTACATAAAGTACACTCGTATTTTGACAAACAAAACGAGTTCGAAGTTTTTTAATAAACCCCATTGCATCTTTAAGGAAAGATGGTTTTATTTCTTCATCACTTAAAATAGCACCACGCAATTTTTCTCCAATTAATTCATCAATTGTCAACAATTTCGAAGCCATGATATTGGGGTGGTATCAAAGTTCAAATTCGTCAAAATTTATCTCAACTTTCATGAGATTCTAGTCTTCTTCCAACATCGAAAATCATATATAACCAAGAGTTTTGGGCCTTTTTCATCGTATAAATGAAGAACTTTTTCATCATAAAGGTTACGGAAATGAAATTACAGTGATAAACACAGTAGGAGTGGTTTCCACAAGACGTTCTCGCATGCTTTCCACAGAAAGATGGTTTATAATAGTTATTATTTCATAACTTTTGGCGTGAATTTAGCATTTTTACAGGATCGACCGTGTCATAGTTGGCGAGTTATTTGGCGATGAATCCCTGGCATGCGGTTAAAAATATCCTAAAAACGAATTTGTGTTTTAGACACGTTTTTCGTAATTGATTAAACAAAGATATGACACAAAATTGCATTTGTAGTCTCAAAATCCCATGCCTAATTTGATATATTTAAGTCATTACGTCTTCGAATTATCACATATACGTGTTTCAGAAAGCACAGACCGACACAAAATCAACCCTCTCATTCTATTTGGCTCAAACTTTGACAAATGCCGCCAATATAGATGTTAAATCTGTGCACCGAATCTTATCTATCTAGCTCTCTTCATTTTCAAATTATCCTATTTTATTCAAAATTTGATAGAATTATGCAAATTTAAAGGCCCTGTACCAAATATCAACTGTCGAGCTCAAAGTTAGTTGAGTTATCTTTGTCACAGATGGATATTTTAAAAGAATATGTTTTTAGATCAAAGGGAGGTCTAAAACGTGAGAGATTCGCCAAAATCTCAAATTCAACGATTGCTAAACTTTCTCTGTACTATTTGTACGAGATAGGAAAAACATATAAATGAGGACCATGTAAACGATATGTTTCTGCATTTTATAACATGCTAATTGTAAATGTCATGATAAAATAACTCCTTCATCCTTTTTCATTTGAAAAATGTCTCGATTAGTTAAATACATAGTACGTATAAAGCTAAATACAATTTTCAACAACTCACGCATTTGAAGGTCTGTAATGTTGTAACCATGCTAATAGTTATTGCTAAAAATTTATTGAAATGAAATTATACCTAAGTTATAAAGAAAAAGCAAGCGGGAGTTGTCTTGCCAAAACTTTCTCGCACTGGCGTACAGTAGTTACGAAATATTAATCTCTGGCGTGAATTTAGAATTTTTGTGGAATCTATCATATGATCTTTGGAGAATGCTTTGGCAACTGATCCCTGGCAATCGATCAAAAGTGCCCCAAACCCTAATTTGAGTTGCAGGTGCGTTTTTCCCAACTGACTGTAATAAAAATGTAGCATAAAATTACATTTAAATTCGAAAAATCGTGTGCCAGATTTATATATTTAAGTCACTGTGTTTTTGAATTATCGCGTTTACATGTTTCTGAAAGTACAGACCGACAGACGATCAATGCCTGTTGGATTTCGCTCATAATTTTATAGGTGTCTACACTAAAAATGTCAAACCTATGTACCGAATTTATCTATCTGCTATCTTCGTTTTGTAGTTATCGTGCTAACTTATATTTAAACAGCTGGATAGACAGACTTCCTGTGAACATATTTTGCTCAAAGTTCGATAGAAATCAATAAATTTGGTTTTGATCCTGTGTACCAAATCTCAGCCTTCTAGCTCAAATAATTTTTGAGTTATCTTTGCCACAGGCAGATAGACGGTCATTTTGCAAAAATGTCTGCCATGTCCATCTCGAAGGCAGAGAGGTCTAAAACGTGGAGATTCGTCAAAATTTCGATTCGAATTTTCTGACGATTTTTATACTTACTCTGTACTTCACAAACGAGAAAGTAAAAATGCACTTTATAATCTTTAAAGATACTTAAAAGAAACGAATATGTGTTGCACTAACATATGTACCTTGTCTTTCGTCAATTCGCAGTCCAGTATTTGATAATCGTGAGACGTAACTCAGTTAAAATTTTAACAACTCTGTATTAAAGATTAGAGAAAATATCGAGCATTCTCTAGAAATAAAGATTTTGATTGAAATTGTTTTAGTGTCTTGGTAAAGACTTGGAAATTATGATCTTCTATAGCCTTCGAGTTTTATTCGGATTGCATTGAATTTTTTTTCTTTTAAAAAAATACAAAGAAGACACAATTTGATTGGCTTAAGTTGCTAAGTTTTCCAAAAACAAATCTCTCAGTTTACACCCGGATATGTTATCGGAGTAAGAGAGTGGTTTAGGGAGGAGGGGGAGCAATTTAACGTCGATTTTCCGAGTTTAAATAAAAAAGCTAGTAACCTAAGAAGAAAGCTTTAAATGAAGAAACTTTAATGATCAATAAAACGAGCTATAAAACACACTGATAGCTTAAATAGATAAAGAGTAAATTTTATTAAAAAAAAGAGCTGAAAATTAAATTTAAAGAAGAAATAATTTTTTTTTTCATTATTTTTCCTCGAAAAGCATGAAAAGAAATTATTCATAACCATAACGGTCATCAGCAAATAAATTTAGACAAAATCTTAACTTGAAATTTAATTTTCACCTCTTTTTATCTCCTCCCTTTTTTTAATTGACTATTATACAAAATGTGAAGCGGTAAAATAGCACTTTTATAGTTAAAAATTATTTCGGTTCGCAAATTCTGACTTATAGAAAAATGTTATAGGTATTTTTCGAAGACCCTGTCTTTTTTCAACAAAGTCTAATGTTTCAAAAACTAATGCAGATGATCTGCAAGTTTTATTAGTTATTCTTTTCTGTATTTCAAGTACTTAAGAGGACGGGACGGTGGACTCTATTAGGCTTTTTTGCGAATTTTTCACTTAGAATTATGAAATTTTTTATTCATATGTATTAAAATATAAGAACGTCAAATTTCTTTTTTAAAAACTTTTTACAGTGAAACATTATTTTAGAAAAATTAAAGAGATGTATAATTTTTTTTTAATTTCAAAATATTCTAGGCGACATAATTTAAAATTTTTCTATTAATTTTTCTTTATTACCCAATATAAATTTATTTGGAATAAAACTCCGTAAGATTTTGTAATTTCAATTAAATGTTAATTTTTTAAAAATATTTTTATAACACTTACTGAATTTTCTTTAAAATTTTATGTTTTTTGGAACTAAAACTTGGCATTTATTGACTTTTAACTATCCAAAAAAAAAAAAAAACTTGAAATACAAAACGTATACCCTACTTTCTTTTAATTTTAATGAAATCTTTATTATCAATTCTATTTAATTTATTAAAAAATTAAGACACCTGTAACATTTCAAACATATTTAAATCTAATGACAATATCATTTTGAGGAAAGTAATTAAAACGTGCTTTTTTTCCCCCTCTAAACCTTTGAAACGTTCATTTTATTGAACAATATAATCTTATAACACTATTTTAGTTCAATATAAATATATATTCGGTGATGTAACGATAAAAATACAATTTTTTGCTTCTATCCACCTTTTCTTCTGCATTCTTCCACTGTCTCCTTAAATGGAATTTCAAACATTTTGCCGATATTAAATAATATTTAAAAAATATTTTTCCAAATTTTCACCTTTTTAAAATTTACTCCTATCTAATTAAGATATTATAACATTCTATAGGTCTTTTTAATACCTATAACTTCTTGCTTTAAAATTTAAAGACTTATAGCTTCAGTCTAATAATCTTCAGTTTAAATAAACGCGCAAAACAGAGCTAAAACTTCCATCAACACTGCTCACTCCCTTATTTGGTAATATATTCGGACGCAAAATCAAAAGCCGGTTTTGGATAGCCAATTCAATAACTTCAACCAATAAAATTGCTGTTACTGATTTTTTCCCCTCATTTTGCTATTTTAACCTCCTTCCAGTAAAATGAGGAGTATAGCTCATCATTGAATTTTCGCTACACTCGTCATGCGACTAAAGTTACTGTTGAATAATATAATAAATTTGGTTTAAAATTTCTTGTGTACTGAATCTGGCAGCACTTTTTTATTAATTATGTTGATATAATAGATGACTATTACATATTGTATACCGTTATAATTTCTTGATATAAATCACAACCAAATTGTTGTTAGTCAGTGGGATTTAATTCGTCTGAACATTCAGAGTGAACATCGGCTCGGTCAATATATATTTTTATTAAAGGAAATACGTGTTGTGAAATAAACACTGTAAT
The DNA here is from genome assembly GCA_026543865.1 of Argiope aurantia. Lineage (NCBI taxonomy): Eukaryota > Metazoa > Arthropoda > Arachnida > Araneae > Araneidae > Argiope > Argiope aurantia. The sequence goes on along the minus strand of JAPMOR010115513.1, from coordinate 433,733 downwards.
GGATAAGAGTAGTGCAGACTATGGAGATCAAAGTGATTAGAGGGATTCTGAAAACTCAGAAGAAATAAGCAAATGTTAACCTGATACTGATATTTAAATCCATGATAATGAAATATTATCAAGAAACGAAGATACACTAGGAGAATTAATAAGTGATCCTAGTGAATGCTCGGGAATCGCAGACACACCATCAGAAGTATGGAAGGAAATAGATAATGCGCCAGAAATAAAGAAATTTACGGGAAAACGCTCCGATTTCGGGAAACTAAGTGCTAATCCTAAGTCATTAGAGGTTTTTGAACAAATGTTGAATATGAACTTACGAATTGCAATATCTATATCAATAATATAGTTTTAATTAACACTATGTAAGAATTATAAAATGAAACATGTTTTTATAAATAAAAATTAAATAGAAATTTCATACACAAATTTCCCTTATTAAATCTTACAGGAAGGGGTTAATAACAATTCGACTGAAATGTCCCAATTCTGGATTTTCATCATTAGCAGTTATTCTATTCATCTCATATGGAATAACTGAATAAAGCAGGTTTTACATTGCTATAATTGCTGGGCGCAATAAGAAGTCACGTGATTCTATTCAGATTACATCACCGTCATCAAATGCACCCAATCAAATGCAAGAATGTCGGTTATCCAGTAATGATTCTAATCTAAATCTGACGTGACAAAATCGAGATAATATTGGATAAACAATATTCTGAGCATACTAGAACACGGGATGGTTTTTACCATTTATTTAAAAAAAAAATGTTTTTGACTGAAAACGCAGATTTTCTCGTCGTAATGTCGTGTTTACACTCAGCCTGTAGGCAGTGCATAAGCAGAAAGGGACAGATTTATGTTTGCCACAAATTCATGAGATAGATTCAGGCATTCCATGCCTGGCTATAAATTGCAGTTTTGGTGTCCCTGAATTTTTCTTTTTCACTTCATATCGTGTTGAAGTGATTGATATCTATTAAAAGAAACGACGTAAAAAAAATGTCAACATATCTAAATTTGGCAAACTATAGAAAGGAAATGGCAAATAAAATGAAAACACACACACAACTTCGCATCAGAAAGAACGAAGAGTAAAAAATGTCGGAATTAATCTATGATAAGTGATCAATTTTTTCACGCCAATAAAATCGCCAAATTCTACAAACGCATGCGCAGTAAGAAAAAAATATAATACAGCGGCATATTGCTGTCCCGTTGGGACAATTACTTGCCATGAACCGAACAACATTTTTCAGCCTTTCTAAGCATGCGCTGCCTATTGGCTGTCTTATAACTGACCGAGTGTAAACCCGGCATAAGTGTAAAACCGTTAAGAACATCATCTATGTATTTTTTATTAAGGTTCTAAATGTTTTAATTCCTGGCAGAACAGTGTATTGTATAAGTAAAATTTAATAGTTTGAATTAAATTATTTCAAAAGATATCATTTATATAAAGAGTATGTTTTTTGGTTTGATGCGATAGATTGCCTAGAATGTAGCAGCAGAGCTTTTTTTAAATTATCATGTTTGTAATTATCGTCTGAAATTGTGCGTATCAATTATATGCGCTGTATACAATATACATCGATATACAAGAGCTTTTACATATCAAAAATGCATAGGAGAAAGTATTATAATCGTCAAAAAAATTCGACCTCGAGATTTTAAATAATTTTAATGTTACCGAAATTCTAAAGTTCGAAAAACCACGTCTGGAATGATATCTATCTGCCTGACTGTCTCTCTGTTTGTAAATATAAAAATTCAAAAACGCTTTGAACTGGACGAATGAAATTTGACATGCGACCTTTATGCGAATGTTGTCGATTTCTGTCAAACTTTAAACAAAATCCTTTCTCAGAAATTTGATATGTCTGTCCGACTGCAAATGACAAAATAACTAAAAAAATGTAAAGAGATGGTCGCAATTTGGTACATAGCTTTAGCATTTGAATATTAGACTAGTATCTAGTTTTTAACCAAATCCGTCGCCGAACTGATTATCTGCCGATCTGCATATTCGCAAGCATATAAACACGATAACTACAAAACTACACCAACATTATTTTCTTGCAACGATTTCTTCGTCAACACATATTTCACGGAATTAAAACTCCTAGTCCGACTCAAAATTCTGTCCTTGAAGCTAGTTTTAACCACATCCTATACGCGGAAATCAAGAGTCTCGCTATATCCCCCACCCTCTAAATCAGAGTAACAATTCCATTAAAACTTTTTACTCCAAACTCAATTCCGGGAAACAAGCGTCACTTCTGCTCCCCGGAATTCGTGGGGGTTACTGGGTAACCGAAACCATGGCAACGGGAGGAAGACACAAGTGTCCAGATGCAATAATAACTTCAATATCCCATTATTATTTGATGGGTTTGGGGTTTTCAAAATTTTCACTAATTGTCGAATTGCTTAACGCTCGTTATACCTAGCTGTTAATTTATTGTAGTTCTAATGTATAGGAGAATAAAATGTAAATGGGATAGTTATATTTGTGCAGATGTTATTCGTCTATTTTGAAAACGATTTTCATTTTAAATTGAAAATAAAAGTAATAAGACAAATACTGAATTTTTTTTGGCAGCGTTTGATTATTTGGAAATTAAAAAATCGTTTGCATGTAAGAGATGATTGTGATGCATTTCAAAAATCCGTAGCGTGGTATAAAAATAAACAACTTAATTTCAAATAATACAGAATATTAAAGCGAGCTATATATATATATATACAAATTTTTTTGGACGAATCAATGAGTACTTTTTTAAAAAATCTGCTAGTCATTTCCGTTTATCAGCAAATTGTTCACCATTGTAATGGCATTAATTAAGTAATATTCCATTTTGATAAACGACATATTATCACAACAAAAAAAAGTTCCATTATTTTTATTTATTTAGTTTAATTTTTTAACATATAGACAAGCAAATAAATTATATTTCAAAACAACATTTTGCAGACTTAAATACCTTTCAACATTTTTAATATTTTAAAGAAGTTGCGGAAATGTTTTCGTCACTCGTATGCTTCTTAATATGGAATGTTTTGTATTTAGATTCGTCATATATTGAGCAGAATTGAGTTACATTTTTTTTAAAATTATTGTTTGTATCTTTTTTCCCTGCTTGGTGACAGACAAACAAATACAGTTTACTCGTTCATGGATTTAACCAAAATTAGAATTGATCTATAATCTTGGAATAAAGATTAAATCTCATACCAAACTTCATTCGTCTAGATTTAACCATTTTTGAATTATCAAGTAATTACGGAAACAGATTAAGGGTGGAAAAACAGATTTGGTAAAAAATTATTAAAAATTGCTGAATAGTTTTTTTTTTATCATCAATTAGTATGCTAGTTTTTTTTTCATGTTATAACATAAAAAATTCACAAGCATTTTTCCCTTCTGAAAATGTTTTACGAGTGGAAAAACATTAAAAAAAAATGTGTTTTCCCACTCGCCAGTGGCGATGGGATTTTCTTTTAATTAATGCTACAACTTAAAAATTCATAAGCCTTTTTCCTTTCTGAAAATATTTTACGAAAGAAAAATAAAAAAAAAATATTCCCATATGCTAGTAGCAGTAAAAAAAAAAAAAAAAAAAAAAGGAAGTTTTCCTTCTTCCTTTTTAATCTATATTACAATTTAAAAATTAGGAGAATTTTTCCTTCTTGAAAATATTTTATGAGTGGAAAAATATTTTTTTTAAAAAAAGTGACGTCCCAGTGACGCAACAATGGAAAGAAAGGAGAGGTAGATTTTTATATTCATGCTTCAACTTAAAAATCACGATCATTCTTTTCTAAAAACATTTTAATAGTGAAAAGCCATTAAAAGGAAAAAAAAAATGTTTTCATCTATAAATGGAGTACGAAGCGGGAGCTGGGGAATATAGATGCCCCATGGAAACCATGATCACAAAATGTTAATGTCTATAAGTGATAATTATTTTTTTTAAAGACAAATAAGTTCAAAAGATGAAAAAAATAATAAAATACCTATTTATTTTTGAGCTACTGATTAACCCTCCCTTCAGAGTGTTTACGATAAGATTTTTATTATATCATATTATTATCGTGTAACATATAGTATCAGTTCACTTTCTTTGAAAAATATATGAATTTATTAGCAAACAACGCATCTAAATATTAATTTTTAAAAATTACACAGTCAGAGGGTTAAACCTAATAGAGAAAAATTCGTATTATGTCCTTGACGCCACTGCTTCTCGAAACCCTTTTTCTGGTAGGGGAAAAAAAACTTCCACAATCTAAAAGCAAATTTGTAAAATGAAACACTAATTGACGATAAATAAAAATATCTCTAATCAGAAATAGTTACTAAATCTGTCTGAATTTGTTTTTTTATTTCAGAAAGATTTTAAAGAAAAACTTTTAAATAAAGATGATTAATAGCTTTAGCTTATAATTATCGAAGTATCTAAGAAATATTGTTGTGAGAAACATCTTTTAGATACGGATCCAAGACGGATTACCATTTGGTAATCCGTCCTTGCAGGTTGATTATTTTGCACGGCCTTGGTCGAAAATTTAGAAAGCCTTACATAAAAGTTAAAAAAAAAAAAAAAAAAAAACTATGTTTTTTAAAAATTAAATTATGAATTCTTTCACATAATTTATTGCAGCCAATGATGTAGCGATACATTAAAAGTTTATGAAAGAGCCGAAAAACAAGATGCAGTGGAACTTAGGTAAATTTGAAAATGACTAGACCATAATAAATAAATACGATTTATCCAAAAATTCACGTATTCAGAAAATTACTCAGAAATATTATATATATATATATATATATAATTAGTTTTTAATTCGAATTAACAGAAAGAAATTCTAATTATACCTGATAATTTAACATGTAAGGAATTCCAAGAATCAGAAGAAAATTCGAATTACCAATGAATTCGAACTATGCAAGTTCCATCGCACAAAAGTATCTCGGTAATACGCTAGAAATCAGATCAGAGGACTGAGAGATCAAATTAACGAGAACAGCAATGGTCTGATAGTCGTCTTGTGTTCGGAGCAGTGGGTTACAAATCCAAAACTCAATTTTTTTAAATTATTTTTTTTTTTCAGAGAGCGGGCATATAAACAAATCTGACATATATTCACTTTATCAAGGCTGAATGTTTTTCCGACAATTGCGATAAAAACATTTACGTAAGATTATTTGTAATAAAATCCCATTTCGAAGCAACACAAGGTTATTTTGAAACGAAAATCGCAAGTTTGAGCTGCAGTCAGATGACGAGGTCGATACCTGAGCTATCATTCGCCTTTCCAATCTTCCACGTCACACCATCAGGAATATGTCTAGTCTACATCTTCAGATTTAATGTGCACCAAACACAGACATGCAAGACGGATCGTTAGTGGAATCGTTCTTCGAACCTGGAGACCTCTGGTTTAAAGCCAGACCTTACCACTAAGCCAGCACGTCCTCATCATCTGATAACGGTTCAAAATTATTAAATCCGTCTTAAAAATAACTTTCGTGCTGTTTCTATATGGCACGTAAACAAAAACTAAGACAATGAACGAAAGAATCGAATTACAGAAGCTCTTTAAAAACACATTTAAATAGAAAAACATGTTTATTGCAAAAAATGTACAAATTTATGCTGCATAGTTTTTATAATATAAATAAAATATCAACCAGTTATAGTTCAAATTCCAATTAGTAGCTTACTATTTATGTTATGCCAAAATCTCTGGCATGTGCATGCAATAATTTTTGTTGCCAATCTGAAAACGCCAGATAATTGGAAAGTTCGAATTGGCGAAGTACCCTGATAATATGGAGACCACTTCATTATCCCCCCCCCATCTTTATAAGGCCAAATATAATCAGAAAATAAATGCTGCGCCCCCGGGGCATATACCTTCGCCGCGCCACTACATCAGCAATAAATGAAAATCAAAAGCACACCGTAAAAGATATAAATGCTGTTAACATATCTTTTATATCTAAACATGCATATATAAAGTAATAAAAAAAAGAAAATTTATAGATGTAGATAAAAGAGGAAGATATTGCGGGTAAAGCACAAGAATGAAGCATGTATAAAGAAACTGCGGGTTAAACTATTGAAAAAAAAGTGGTTTTATAGTCGATGGTTTAAGTATTTCAGGCACACACCAGAGTAATGTGAACAAGAAACAGTACAAGTCGCGATAATAGAAACACGTAGCCTCTCTGTTATGAAGGTGAAACACGGCGCCAGACAATGTCATTTGGTTCTTTTTACGGAGAAAATGTTTTTGCAAGCTACCGGTTCGACGAGACAGAGAATTTTTTCGGACCTCCGTCTGGTATCGGATGCTGACAAATCATTGCCTTACTATTTAGCTTAACTAGTCTTTTTTTTTTTTTTTTTTTTTGCTATTGCTGTCGTTGGTCACGAGAGACGTTAATAAGAAATTCGCAATAAAAAAAATTAACGTAAGTAATTTGGATTTGTGTTTTAACACTGACCATAGTTTGTTTTTTTTATGTTTGTGCATTGATCCAAATGGAAGCAAGTAAAATAATAATAATAATAAAAAAATTAGATAAGAAAGGGTAGGATGGCGGGGCAATGAAGTATTGCACGTCTTAGGCACAGGAGGAGGGCTCTTGGAAGATAAATTGTTTTGTTTTTATATATGGAAAAGAACATAGGAAAAAATATGAACTGAAGGCAAATTTAACCCCACCATGTTGCTGCATAAGAGTTGCTGACTGATGGTAATCTTAATTCTTAAGATATACTAGTAGGTAAGATTATTGAATTGAGAGTTTAAAAACATAGAATTCAGTGAATTTTTAGGTGAAGTAAAATTAAACAATTTTTTTTAAAGAAAAATCGTAGAAAATAGTTTTTTTAAAAAAACTCTTTATGGATATGAAAAAAAAAAAAAAACTGTTATACATCAAAAATTAGAGATTACTTTCGAAAATCTACAATTACCTGGAAATAGGACAGGATTATTAAACAGATAAAGTAGACAATTGCCTAGAAGTTTCACAATTTTAGGATGTCTCGGACCTTAGAGTGTTTTTTTTTTTATGTGATATTTTGGAAATAATACAATTTTATACATTCACTTAATTCTAACAGCTGTGCAATCAAACTTATCCAAAATAATGTGAAGTATAGTTTTAAATAATTTTGGAACAACATTCTAGAAGCATTCCAAATTAATTACCATTTGCGAGTTTTATATTATTTTATTTTATTATTCTAAAAAAATGCAATGCTTTACAATTTAAAAAATGCCCAAATCTATTGTTAAATATTATTTAGATTAAGGTAAGAAAAATTCTACCATTTCTGCAATTTCTTATATAAATACTATTGAATTATTTCAAAATAATTAAGAAACGCAATGCTTTAAAGCTAGTACTATTTCTGCTCATAAATAACAAAGCATTTGAAAGACACACATATATGAAAGTTTTATTTATTTATTTTTTTTGAATAACAATATAAAAAACATCATACAAATAATAAAATAATTCTAGTATTGATACTTCATTCAAAAATTCATTAATTTATTGAATTTGAAATGTAACAATGTAAATTGCAGACAAGACACAAGCTTGGAACAACAACAACAAAAAAGCCGAATATAATAAAATAAAAAAATTGTATCAAACATTAACATCAAGAAGTAAAATAAGTACGATTAATTAAGCAAAAAAATTAATAAAATTATACAAAAAAATGCTTGAAATATTAAAATTATCGCAGAATTATTACGTAAAAGAAAAATAATCAATCTCAAAATTGATAAAATTCAATTGCGGAAATGTGTTTTGTCTGTGGTAGAAATTAAAAGAATTTATTTTATTAATCTGAAAAAAAAATTTATTGTTCAGAAGTAGAAATAACTTTATAACAACTCAAAGACAATGTGATATTAATTTTTTTGCTTTAAAAAATGGCATAAACATACAAATTGCCACCAGGACACTCCCTTCTAGTGGTGGCCGGGGCATCTATGCCTTTCTTGCTCCTCGATCGCTACACCGCTGGACAGTATACACTTATCAGTTATACATTTAGGTTTATTTTATACCACTTCTTCTAATATCTTTAATAATTACAATACCTGAAAAAGGATAAATAGGGGCGTTATAGTAATGTGGATGTTTAAACATCTCGGGCACTAGGCTATTAATATGGATTCGTAAATAACAAGAGATTACATTTTTTTTTTTAATTTTTATGTTCAGAGTATTGTATAAAATCTCATCCTGAACTGATGCAAAAATATTTGGCGTTCCTAAGCATAAACAAGTGCACATAAACGCAAACACACACACACACAAAATCACACTCCTAAGCAAAGAAAAATATATACTCCTTTTGCCAACATATACTTTCAGTTTCAAATGCATAGCCAAATATAACAAAGCTAAATATAAATTTCTTTGAAATAAAAATGTATTGCGGAAAAAGATAAAACCATTTTAAGTCACATTGGTAAGTCATATCGCTGAAAGTCACCCGGATAAATAAATATTGAATGACCGGACCGCCGCAACAGCAAAACTGACGGGAACTTTTGTTGAGTCCTAAGGGCCATCCACCACCGGCCACGGTACAACCCTTCCCTAAGGATGTACGCCCCGTCATCGATGGGAGGAGACAGACCCCCACCTTTTCGTGTACCCTCCAGGGTGGCGAGAACCAACTACCATACCGGAAGCATCTCATCCTCATTTCAAGGTGCCTCCCCGGGGGACAGTCAGTCGTATTGGTAAACACATATTTTAAATATCCTTAATTTCATTAAAATACCTTATAGTCAAATCTTATATTGCAGAATCAGTGTAGCCCTTAAAAAAAGTGTAGAAAAATTATACACACCATGTTAAATAAAAAAAAATAAAAGCGCCTTCAGTCCCTAATATCCGAAAATCGAATTTGGTATTTAGATGTGTGTTTCTCAACCAATTGAAAGCAGAACTTGACAAAAAAACTACACTTGTAGTTAGAAAATCCCATACCAAATTTAATGTATTTAACTTATTGCATTTTTGAGCTATAGGATTTATTTGTTTCTGGAAGAGCAGACCGACAGATGGTTAAATCCTCATTGGATTTGGTTCAAAATTAGACGGATGTCTGCACTATTGATGTTAAATCTGTACACCAGAAATTATACACCTAGCTCTCTTCGTTTTGTAGTTATCCTGTTAACTTATGTTCGAAAAGGTGGACAGACTGACTTCCTTTGAACGGATTTTGCTCAAAATTCAATAGAAATCTACAAATATGGCGTACCAAATTTCATTCTTCTAGCTAAAGCGTTTTTGAGTTATTTTTTGTTCCAAAAAGAGTTTTTCGAAATCAGGGAGGTTTAAAACGTGGAGATTCGTCAAAATCTCGAGTTCGAATTTTCCGACGATTATTATATTTTCTCTAGACTTCGGATACAAGAAAGTAAAAAAAAAAAAAAAAAAAAAAAAAAAATCCGAATGCGGCTACGTACTTTAACAGTTTAAATCGTATACAAACGTACAAAAATGGAATAAAAAGTGTATTTAAGTAAGTGAAATCATTACATAAAACTTTATTGTTTCTAAGTTACAAAAGTATTTATTTAGATGGGTGGCAGAGATTTCCCTCGTATCCTTCATTGTGGTCGGGGTTGGTGACCTCGGCTGGACCTCAGTGGATTTGTGGAAGCTGCAACTCATGCAATTCTCGGCATCAGCATTCTCAGAATGCATCACCAAGACGAAGTCGATGAAAGGGACGCCTCATTTTGTGGCCGTTGATGTGAAACCTCCCCCTCCCTTCCCCTTTCAGCGAAAACCAATGTCGTGACCCAAATACATTTCTTCAAGCGATCTTAAACAATTCACGAGACTAACGGAAGTACCCCTCTCTTAATTTTCTCTGTTCTTAATTCCATAAAACAGCGCGTTTCGAACTTAGTTTTATCATATAGATGACCCTCGCCGAACGTCAAGGTTATGCAATTAATACTTTGCTCGTTCAACGAAATCATGTTCCGAATACTTAATTTTCTAAGGAAACAAGAGGGAGTTTCTTCCCTCGACTTCAACAAGACAGGTTTGTTAAATAAAAAGCAGTCAGTTTCTCGGGGTCCAAGTATTTTGAAAGTTTGTGCTTTTATTTAATTATAATAAGCAGTGCGAACGAACTTGTTCTAATTAAAATCAAATATTGTTTGAATTAATTTTGGTACTTTATTCCAAAAACATTCCTAATTCCATTTGTGAGTTTTATATTATGTTATTTTATAAGTCTGAACCAGCGGAAGTGGTCCCCAAAAACTTTCTCGCCTACCCTCTATTAAAGGTTTTTAGCCCCAAAGAACGTCTTGCATGATATTGACGTGTAATAGTTATGAAATATTAACCCATAACGTGATTTTAACATTTTTGTTGAATTTATCGTGCCATCCTTGGGGAGTTTTTTGGTGCCCTGGCATGCGGTTAATAGTATCTGAAAATCAAATTTGTGTTTCAAACGCGATCGAAGCAAAAAATTCGACACAGGAGTTTACTTGTAGTCAAATATCCCATACCTAGTTTGATATATTTAAGTCCTCGCGTTTTTGAATTATCGCAATTACATGTTTCAGAAAACACAAACCAGCAGACAGTCAATCCATCGTTGGATATAGCTCAAAATTTGATAGGTGTCTAGATTATAGATGTTAATTCTATGCATCGAATTTTATCCATTTACCTCTCTTCATTTTGTAGTTATTGCTGTAGTTTTGTAGTTAAAATTATATTCGAGCACCTGGAGGGACAAATTTCTTTTGAAAAGAATTTTTCGCATAATTTGATTTGAAATCTACAAATTTGGTACAAAAACCGTATACCAAATCCTTTTAGATCAAAGCATTTTTGAGTCATCCCTGTCACCGACAGACAGATGTTCATTTTCCAAAAATGAATTTTTCGAACTGAGGGAGATCTAAAACGTGGAGATTCGTTAATTCTCAAGTTCGAATTTTTGGCAAAAATTCGAAATGCGAAATTCTGATTCTGAAAAACTGCCGATGTGAAATCCCAATTTTTGTTTCAGGCTCTAGTGTTTTACAAATATTTTTTTTAATGTGTGCCAATAAAACTAAGTACGAATAATAATATTAATTACATCATTGTATACTTCACCACATTTTATTTGCCTTTTTATGCTGGATTGTGCTAAAGGTTAATGAGTTGAAGTCTGCAATTTTCATTACATCTTCACTTCATGGGACAGTCAGAAGTTATTTCGTTCCTTTTTTTTTTTTTTTTTACATTTGTATATGCAGATTTTTTGTTAATAGATCACCATTTGTTTGAATCCGATTTTAATGATTTGATTTACGTTTTCGTGAATATTATGTACAGAGAAACAGCCAATGCAAAGCCAAAACAATAGATTATGAGATCTCTTTCACATTTTATTTACTGGGTTTTAGCAAAGATTAATGAACTGAGGTCAGCTTATTCATAATATTTTCACTTAGGTAAACAGTTATTGCTAACAATATTTTCTTTCAGCATGATTTTTATTCTGTTTTCTACAGTGCATTCTTCCCCCCTCCCTTCTTTTAGTGGATCATTATTTGTTTCAAACCGATCACAGTAATTAGTTTTGATCTTATATTTGTAAACAATATGGATACTGAGGATCATACTGTAAATAAACAAAACTTTTAAAGTAACTTTATATTTACATCTAAAGAATATTGCAAAAGAAAAACAAAATGTTAAGCTCTCTAGTGCATGATATTTTCTATTATAATTCTCGTTCGTTAATCTGTGACGAGCATATCCGAGATATTATTAACAAGATATCAACCCGTTTAGACGGATACATTTTCTAGCTAATTAAAAAGATAGACTAAAGCATATCCTGTGAAAAACAATGAAAATGTTTCGAATTCTTTCGGTATGTAAAAAAATTCTCGTACGGAACACCAAAGCATAACAACCATCCTTAGTTTAAAAAGCATTCTTTAATCTAACTTATTCCGGATAAATACATGAACCCTGAAAATCCTTCTCAAAACGAAGTTTGCGCGAAGACCCCTTGAATTTCGATTTAATAAATCTGACAATCCCAGTTGTGACTGCAAATAAGATTTGAAAGAACCACAGAACTTTGAAAATTAAAGACTAGGGCGAATTCAAAATCGTCTGCTCATTTTGCATTTAAAAAAAAAGGTCAATTTCGAATTAAAGTCCCCCTTCTTCGATCCATTTCGGTTTTTCCATGCGCTACAAGCAGCAGACGATTACGCGTTCTTTTACGCTTCGCTCAAGATTCGAGTTGAGTTGCAGTAAGGAACACTCACGGGTCTTAAAAACTGCACAGATAAAACCCGGAGGAATAATGACGTAGAAATTCTGCCGACACACGAAAATAAAAATAAATAAAAAAATGGATGAAGAAAAGAAAGAATTAGATTTCTGCGCAGAAGGTAAAAAAAATATAAGGAAGGAAAAATAATAAAAGACAGTCCTCGATATTCGAACTCCGCTATCTTTGAGCAAGAAAAAGGTAATACGTCTTTTCGGGTAAGGTCCGAAAAAACCGCGCAACTAAACACAAAACATTGGAAGGATAGGAAAAGGAGGGGGGAGGAAGCAAAGGAAAAGGGGGGAAGTAACCTCGAAGGAATGAAGGCAGAAAAAAAATACCCTACAAATTAAAACGGAGTAGGGGGGGACGCGCGCAGAAGGCGAATTCTCTCTCAACTCTCTAGAAAAGAAGCGAGGGGGGGGGTGCTAAGAGAGAAGAAGGGTGACAAAGAAAAAAAAAAGAGACGAAACAAAAACTAAAAAAAAAACGCAAAAAGCGATCAGCAAAAAAACCAATTTGGCTGCGTCTCAGAATTACGTTCGTTCCCAGGGATCACCAACGGGAGACCGTTCCAAGCTTGCCGTTCCTCCCCCTCTCCCCCCCTCACGTCTTATCCTCCCAAACGCTTCAGGGCTGCTTCCAGAACGCTTACCCCCCCCCCTTCGGATTTCGCGAAAACACGTGCGCGCGCGTCTCTTTGCGAAAGGCAGTTTCTCTCGCGCCGAACGGATATCGGCTCGTCTGATGCCTGCCTTCCCTTCCCCCTCATCCTTTTGCTTTCTTCCCTCCCTGGGCTACACCCCCCTCCCTCCTCCCACTTCAGCGAACGACGAGAGCTGCATGCGAAAGAAACAAAGGCCGTCCAATTGTCTAGAAAGCTTATTTATAGGTCAGATTTTCTTCGGTTGGGGAGAGTCGGTATTGATGGTACGACAGGGACGCATAAATGGGTGGTTGATGCACCCTATTTGGAAAGTCACGTCCCGCCGGCTCATCTACCGAGCCCTTCGTTTGTATTGCTGAAACGCGATTTCAGTATAATACAAAACGATTTCGACTGATTCATCAAATTAAACTGACACAATAGGCTTATTCAGGTCCAGATCAAGTTCTGCAGGGGACCGCCCTGAAGCAATGAAGTTTCGAGGTTCCTTTATTCCTTCCAAGTTTCTAAAACCAGATAATGTTTTATTAATTTTAATTTGATATTCGCTCGCTTGTTTATTTGAATTTTATACAATTTCACAACAATTATACAATTTATTAATAATGTAAATACAAATTGTTAGAATTTTAATTTTTCATGCTGAGAAAGAATATTTATTGCATCTTAAATAATTCCATGCTCGTACTCTTAATAGTTTAGAATTTTAATTTTTCATATTGAGAAAAAACAGTTATTGCATCTTGGGTATTTCCATTCTCGTACTCTTAGAGTAAACCATGACGTCATCTGTTGGAGGAGTAGTGTAGGTGAAAATAATGATAATCTTTACAGAGATATGATAATCATGGTAATCTTCACAGACAAATAGAGGACATAAGGAGTATGAGATGCAAACAGACTAAAAGACTCTACATTGGATTATGCATTTCGGAAGGAAGCGATAATTGTATTTTCTCCCTATAATAAATATATGTTAATATTGTAAATACAAATTCCCTATAATAAATATATGTTAATATTGTAAATACAAATTCCCTATAATAAATATATGTTAATATTGTAAATACAAATTATTAGAATTTTAATTTTTGATGTAGAGAAAAAACATTTATTGCATCTTAGGTCATTCATACGTTTTCTTAAAGGTAACCATGACAATATCTGTTAGAGGAGTAATGCAGTTGAAAATAATGACTATCTTTACAGACAAATAGAGAACATAAGGAGTATGAGATGCACATACAACTCTACGTTGGTTTACGCATTTCGGAAGGAAGTAGTAATTGTATTTTCTCCCTGTAATAAATGTGTGTTAGTATTGTAAATCCAAGTCATTAAAATGTTAATTTTTCATGCTGGGAAAGAACATTCATGCTTCTTAGGTAATTCCATACGTACCCTTAAAGATCACAAATTTAAAGGAATATAGAAAGGAATATTTTAACTTCTGCCTAATCGATGAATAGGCAGAAGAGCAAAGACAGTATAGAATTAGCAGGTAAGTAATTTGTTTTGATAATGACTAGAAGCAAATTTTAGGAATACGAATGCAATTTACGCATAAAGCTCGCTTGTTTGTTTTAATTTTATATAATTGCACGCTCTGAACGAAATTTGGCACTGATCTTCCATAGTACTTAGAAAGATTAAGTGAGGTATTAAAAAGTTTCGATAATTCACTAAAGGGAGTGAAATGGGCATTGAAAGATTATATTCCCCCCCCCGCCATAACTTCTAAACAAATCACCGCACAAAAAATACTATTCTTCTATCTTAAAATATTAGGAAAATTAGCTTTATATAATGACATTAACATCATTACTATTAAACTTTTCTCCGATTTTTAGTTCTCTCCCTTTTCTCTTTCCTTTCTCATATACGTAGTATAGATTGTATGCATCCTAGTATCATATACGTAGTAAAAAAATCGCCAAATAATTCAATTACGAGATTCTGGCGAATCTCAACTGTTTTGACCTACCTAAGTTCCAAAAATACATTTTTGGAAAATACATTTATTAGAGAACATATGAGGAAGTTTCGAGAAAACCATTTTGACCAGTTTCCCCTTCACTTTGCTAAATAAGACTTTATATCAGTGAAGAAGATTAAAAAAAAATTAAGAATTCGAAGAATTTATTTTTTCTCCTTCATCTTGGTTTAGCCGTGTCATCAGTACAATTAACAGTAATTTATTTATTATCATCATCATATTTTTACTTTTTCCTATACACTAATCGTCAAACACTTCGAACTCGAGATTTTGACGAATGCCCAAGTTCTAGAAATCCCTGAGATCGGAAACCCATTACTGTTAAATGTCCGTTCGTCTGTCTGTCTGTGACAAAGATAAATGATAATCGCGTAGACCTAGATAAACAAAATTTTGTGAACGGCCTTTGCACCAAATTTGCAGATTTCCATCCAATTTTGAGTAAACTCTGCTCAGAGGAAGTCCGGCTGTTCGAATATAAGTTAATAGGATAATTTAAAAAACGAAGAGAGCTAGATAGTTAAATTCGTTACGCAGATTTAATATCTATAGTGTAGACATCTTTCAAATTTTGAGCTAAATCGAACAAAGGGTTGACCGTCTGTCAGTCTATACTTACAGGTAATAATTAAAGAAATGTAAAGAATTAAATATATCAAATTTGGTATGTAATTTTCTGACAACAAGAGTAGTTTCAAGTCGAATTTTTGTTTCGGTCGGTTGGGAAAAACACATCTATATCACAAATTGGATTTTCGGATGTTATTAATCGCCAACTAACTCGCCAAAGTTTGCACGATAAATTCAATGAAAATGCTAAATTCACACCAGAAGTAAATATTTCGTAACTGTTGTACGCAAATGCCCTGTAAGGTATTCTCTGGCATGACAAGTTTATTAGAGAGCAGCGAGAAAGTTTTAAGGAGACCACTGTAGCCAGTATAAGTTAGTTTTTAAATAACAAATATTATAACAATGAAATAATAAAATTTCAATCGGCTCACTTCACCATCTTGTTTTAAAAAATCTATAAAACTTGAATTTAAGTCATTTTAAATAAAAATCATAAAGAACTTTTTTGAACCCTAAGTTAACTGGGAGGATCTTTTTAACACATTTTGAACTTTATTACGAAAAGGAAAATTTTAGATTTTTCTTTATCCATATTTACTGGCCAATTTATTCAATGAGGCCAATGCATCGAGCTTCTGACTTCTTCAAAGCCTTTTGATCTATGCGGAATCTGTCCCTACCAATGTAGGTCAATTTAATACATTAGGAAATAAGTATTAACTTCAGGGAGAGGTTCTTTTTATGCGCTACGTATTTCTGTTGGAGGACCCTCATGCAGAAATGAGACATTGCAAAAGGGACAAAACCAACAAAACTTGTACAGAATGTGAAGACTGTTTACAAAAAAAAAAGAAAGAAAAAGAAAGAAAGAAAAGAAAAGAAATAAAAAAGAAAGAAAAGAAAAGAAATGAACGTAATTTTCATTTAAATGCAATTTAAATTACTCGGTTTTTTTGTTTTTTTTTAAAGAAAATATGAGATATCTTTCATGGGTCAAATTGACTCATGTGGGTAGAAATACGCATACAAGAAGTGTCGATAAATTTATAGTTAATGTATACTAAACACACAGAAAGTTTACGAGTGCTTTTGATTTGTCAATCAGTCTGCAAAAACTTAAAACCACGAACTTGAAAACATAATTGAAAATCTTAAGATTAATGTTCTGAAATTTAAAGGACTCTTAATTCCATTTTGGATAGGTTCGTGCCCATGGCACTCGAAAATCAAATGGGAATTCAAAATTAAATTGCTTTAAAATGATCACAAAAAGGTGAGATTTAAAATGACCACAACCGAGGTCTAGGATTTGTTAGAAGTTATAGGGTCTATAGGCAGTTGATATTTGATAATCCGGCTCAGGGCTTATTGATAGATCACTAAACTGGGTCTTAACTTCATTATGGTCCCTTTGAAATTTTACCTATGCAATATGTTCTACCACATTTTAACATTGCCATTTTTAACGTTTTACTGTCATTCAAAATGTTTTTTGTTAATCCTTCCAGACCTCCTATTGTCACAATGTATTGAAATCCGCAATTTTGGCTTTATAAAACTTGACGCTTTCTATCTGTTTACACACACACGCACACACACACAAAAAAAATCAATTGCAGCAAGGGAAAGCAAGATAGTGTCGTAATGAACCAAAAACGTTTTGGGTAACCCTGACGTCATCTGTAGGAGGAGTAGTGCAAGTGAAAATAATTATAATCATTATAGACAAATAGAGGACATAAGGAGCATGAGATGCAAACAGAAATCTACATTATATTATGCATTTCGGAAGGAAGCAATAATTGTACTTTCTCCCTGTAATAAATGTATGTTAGTATTGTAAACACACATTATTAGAATTTTAGTTTTTCATGCCGAGAAAGAACATTTACTGCATTTTAGTAATTCCATACTCGTACTCTTAAAGGTAACCATAGGGTCATCTGTTGGAGAAATATGCAGGCGAAAATAATGATGAATTTTACATACAAATAGAGGGTATAAGGAGTATTAGATACAAACAGAAATTTACATTGGATTACGCATTTCGGAAAGAAGCAGTAATTGTATTTTCTCCCTGTAATAAATATACGTTAATATTGTAAATGCAAACTATTAGAATTTTAATTTTCCATATTGAGAATGAACATTTATTACATCTAAGGTAATTTCATACGTACTCTAAAGGTCACAAATTTAAAGGAATATACAAAGGAACATTCTAGCTAATCTTCTAACTGATGAATAAGCAGTAGTACAGAGCCAGTATAATACTAGTAGGTAATTAATTAACATTGATAGTTACTTGAAGCAAGTAATAGGAACACGAATGCAATCTACTCATAAAACTCGTTTGCTTGTTTCTTTGAATTTGATACAATTCCACGCTCTGAACGAAATTAGGCACTCATGTTTCATAGTACTTGGAAAGATTAAGTGCGGCATTAAAAAGTCTCTGGGATTCTCTAAAGGGCATGAAATGGGCATTGAAGGATTATATCACCGCGCAAAAAATGCTTTTATTCTATCCTAAAATATTAAGAAAACTAGCTTTACAGGGACATTAATATCATTGTAGTTCTAATTTTCACCGATCTTTTATCATTTTCAAAACCAATTTTAATATAAATTTATTCTTTTCCATTTTTTTTTGTAGAAATATTAAACCCATTTAACAGTTTAATCGCATATATCATTCACTTGTTTCTTTTCCAAGGTAAATGTTAAACTGTTTTCTAAAGACATTTTCATTTTCACTTTCAAAACGTAAAATGAAAACAAAATTTTTAATATGCGCGTGCAATCAGTAAATATTGTCTTGTAAAATTATTGCAATTTCTTTACTATTTGATTTAACTTTATTGCCTGTTTCGGCACTTTAATCTTAGTATTTATTGCATTATTACGTGCCAAATATCGGAAATACAAATGCCATTTCCCCAAACCTTTAGAATAATTATTAATTAGAGATAAGGGTCTCAAGAATTCCTAAGGGACTGAATGACTGAATATAAGAATTCAGACTTTTTTTTTTTTTTTTGACATATAAGAATGGTATTTTTACAAGCAATACAACAAATAATCGTGGAACAACATGTATCGCGATTAGTTTTCGATAATATTAATAATGTACAGTTGAGAAAGATTTACTTTTTTACTTTCTCACATATATGGTATAGAGAAAGTATAGTAATCGTCAAAAAATTCGAACTCAAGATTTTGACGAATCTCCACATTTTAGACCATCCTGAATTCGAAAAACACGTTTTTGGAAAATGTCCATCGGTCTGTGATAAAGATAACTAAAAAATGCTTTGATTTAGACGGATAAAATTTGCTACATGATCTTCAAACAAAATTTGTAAATTTTTATCAAATTTCGAGTAAAATCCGTTTAGGGGAAGTCTATCTGTCCGTTTGTTCGAATAAACATGACAGTTATAAAACAAAGGAAACAAGATGGTTAAAATTCAGTACACATATTTAACATTGATAGTGCATATCCTATCAAAGTTTGGGCCAGATTCAGCAAGGGTTTGGCCACTTATTGGTCTATATTTTCAGAAACATTTATACGCGATAATTCAAAAACGCAATGACTTAAATATATCGAATTTGGTATGGGATTTTGTGATTACAATTGTACTTCTGTGTTATATTTTAATCGGTCGGAAAAAAAACGTATCTAAAACACAAATTCGATTTTCGGGTATTATTAACAGCATGCCAGAGATTAACAGCCAAGTAACTCGCCAAGGATGACACGATGAATTCAGTAAAAATGCTATATTCATGTCAAAAGATAATATTTCGTAGCTGCTGTAGGCCAATGTCATGCGAGGTGTTTGTTCTCTGGAATAACATCTTTATTAATAATACGAGAACGTTTTGGGAAGATCTCTCTTACTGATTTTCCCTGAACATTTTTACCTATGTAAGACGTCTCCCGCCATTTACACCATTATTAGTCTGGTTCCTTGAAAATTGCACAAATAAATCAATACTATACGTCTCGGTTGCAAGAAAACGTCATTTTAACGGGACAATATCCTATCATCACTTTATCCACTCTAGAACCCAATTTATAATACAGTTTCAATAAATCTCTGATTTAAAATTCAGCTAATTTTGATTTTTTGATCAAGAAGTTGAAACCATTTTCACTTTATCACTTCATCCACTCTGTGAACCAAATTTGTCATACAGAGTACATAAATTCGAAATTGAAAATTCAATGCAGTTGAATTCTTAGATTAGGAAATTGAAACCGTTTTCATTTCATCATCCTTTCAATTCATCTATTATAGAACCAAATTCGTCATACAGAGTAAACAAGTTGGCAACTAAATTGCATGAATGCAACTATTATGGCCAGTAGGCA
The DNA here is from genome assembly GCA_026543865.1 of Argiope aurantia. Taxonomy (NCBI): domain Eukaryota; kingdom Metazoa; phylum Arthropoda; class Arachnida; order Araneae; family Araneidae; genus Argiope; species Argiope aurantia. Next base: position 413,751 of record JAPMOR010115513.1, on the reverse strand, counting down.
GCGCAAGAAAGGCTGAAAAATGCTGTTCAGTCGATGGCAAGTAATTGTCCCGACTGGACAACAACATGCCGCTGTATTGTATTATTTTTTTCTTACTGCGTACGCGTTTGTAGAATTTAGCGTTATTTTTGGTGTGAAAAAATTGATCAATTATCATAAATTAATTTATTTTTTGCTCTTTGCTCTTTCTGATGCAAGGTTGTATTACTTTTATTTGCCATTTTTTTCTATAGTTTTCCAAATTTAGGCATGTTTATCTTTTTTTTTTTTTTTCCTTCATGTTTCTTTGTGTAAATATCCATCATTTTAATACATTACACAGTGAAAAAGAAAATTTCAGGGATGCCAAAACGGCAATTTATAGTCAAGCATAGAATGCCTGAAACTATCTTATGAAATTGTGGCAAATATAAATACAACCCCTTTCTACGATGGGCTGCCTATTGTCCGTCTTACAACTGGCCGAGTATAAATCCCGCATTAATGTCGACATACACATAGAATTTGTTTTGAACAATCTATCAGCGACTTAAAGTACACTGATGACAACTGGACATTGCACATAAACTTTCCACCTTGAAAAATGTTGGGCAAATTATTTGAAGAGATTTTCCTCAGGAATCGGTAGAAAATGGGAATAGATCCAAAAATATGTGTGTGCTACCTAGTTCTCCTAAAAGATCGGTAGAAAATGGGAACAGATTCGCAGATATGTGTTCTCTCTGTCTCTTCTCACAGATAGGTAGAAAATGGGATTGGATTCCAAGATATGTGTGTTCTACCTATCATCCGGACACAAATCGAATGTGTACTGGGCCTTAGCAACACTAAATGTTGAAAAAGCAATTAACGGATTGAAGAGCTTTGATAGCACTTAGGTGGCACACGCATACATACATACATACATACAGGTATAGGACAAAACAATAGGAACACCTGTAGAAAAATGAAATTTTTTAATTAGTAAGGGGTTGGGCCACCTTTGACCTGAATGACAACTTGCATTCGAAGTGGGATTGACAAATAAAGGTCTTGAACAAAGTTCAGTGGAATTCACCCCCATTCATCGTGCAGGGCAGTCTCGAGTTCAGATAGTATGCGTGGAAGAGGAAATCTAGCACGGACTTTGTTCTCTAAAAAAATCCCACAAAGGCTCAATGATATTGAGATCAGGGAACTGAGGATACCAGGTTAGATGTTCCACTTCATCATTATACTCATGCAACAAAGCTCAAACATTGTTGACACAGTGAGCTTTGTGAACAGGTCGTTGTCATCTTGAACACAATTCTCCTGGAAAGAGAGTCTGAAGCATAGGGTGAAGATGATCTGTGAGAATGCTTCGATAATGGTCTTTTGTGATCATTCCCCTCAAGACAACGAGAGGCTCCAATCCATGAGAAGATATTGCGCCCCACACCATCACAGAACCCCCTCTATGTTTCAAGGTTAGAACCAGGCAGGCAACATGAAATGCTTCTGCCAGTGTTGGCCAGACGAACACCAGTTGTCTGGAATAATATAAATGAGGATTCATCAGACCAGAAGACTTGTTCCCATTGCAGTTGTGTCCAGTTTAGGTGGTCTCGGCACCCCTGTAGTCCCTACATAGCATTCCGCGCCGAAACTAACGGTTTTGGAATAGCTACTCAGCTCTGAATATTCGCAGCATGCAACCCTCGTTGAATAGCTTTCATGGATACGTGGTTCTGAAGGTTAGTATTCATCTCGGACGATATCTGCGGCAGTGCAGTCTTGCCATTTCGGGCGACTATCCTCTTCAACACCCGTCTATCACGGTCTTTCAATTTCGACCACTGTTGTGCTTAGAAGAAGACACCTTACCAGGTTTTTCCAGGCTGTCATGACCTTTGACACAGTGGTCCTTGAAACACCCACAAGGTTGACTGTTCTGGATACGGACACACCAGTGAAGCGAGCTTCAATTATCATGCCTTTTTTCACGTCGGAGAGGTTGGACATAATCACTCTTTGCTAGGTACAGAACTTTCCCATGCAGCTCTCACACTGCCAAATACTTGACTAATACCTTCCCTTTCGCCGACTCATTTTTAAATGGGTGTACCTATTATTTTGTCCTATACCTGTGTATGCAGTTCTACTCCAGTTTTTCTTCTATTTTTGGGTATAGGTCATAAAAATTTAACAAATAATGTGTGACACTTTTTTACGTGGAAAATACCCAACTACTATGAATAATACCCAACTGCTATGAATGCTTTTCGAGTTGCCAATGATTTCTTTGACACAAATCAGATGCATCCAGCGACTCTTAGATTTGAAGAATTGATGGTATTTGTAGAATTGTATGGGTGCTATCCTCTGGCCTACTCTTAACGAGCTTTATTCAAACCGTTGGAGAGATAAGCGAATTGATCTTTGTGACAAGCTTAGCGGATAAATCTTTTCCTGATGTTTCCAAATCAAAATCAGCTAATTTCCACTATAATTCCTGAAGGAACATAATCTTGAAGCTATGCCATATATTGGAGTTAAATCATATTTCTTCCTAAAAGTTTTATAGTCGCTCTGATCAATAGAAAATGCCGCCTTTCCCCTTTTATGAAGAGTCCTTGGATTCTATACTTGGTCAAATATATTGATGTAAATAGAATAAGAAAATAATGTCAGATTAAGATTTAGGATTATACAGGGTGATTAAAATAACAGTAGCGATTAATCCTTTCAAAGGTTATTTTTTCTAGTCAAGGTACATTAAAATACTTTAGGCCTAAAATTGACTTAAGAAAAGTGATTCATTTAGTTTATTAGATAAATTTCTAATATAAATATCTAATATAAATTTTTTATATTAGATGATTTAATTAATTTGGTTAATTAATCATTCAGCAGAAAATCAAGATACACCATTTTGCGTGAAATAAGGAACTAGAGCATCTAAATTTCTATCTTATTGAAAAATTTGTCAGAACTTATGTCAAACCACATAACTTCATACAAAGGCAGATGAATTTGGAGGCAAATATATTTCCTAATGCCCTAAAAAAGGTTAAATAGCTATACCTTCCTTATAATTTTAAGAAAAATACACTTTAACACAAAACAGAAAAGGAATATAACTTGGTTTAGTCATTTCCCTTGGTCACATAAGTCCAATAGTAAAAATGCTGCTATGTAAATCATCTGAAATTATTTTTTTATGTCTTCATTGGAATAGTTCGGAAATTCCGTCTTAGCGTGTCTTTTGTATGCAACCTGAAGGTACGCACAAGAAACGATTCACATGATAATAAAATAGTCTACCACATGGATGTTGTCTGTGTGACAAGGGGCAATTATTCCGTGCACAAACAACTTTAAACTTCCTTTTGGCTTGAGTTCAAACTTTTTCCTTCCTATTGTTGTTTACAAGGAACTTCTTCCCATTACTGTTTACAAGGAAATACATAAACAAGCAATAAAGCAGACTTATGGTTCTTTATTTTAGTATTTATTAAACCTATGAGATATCTATTAGAATACATCTAGGAACATTCCATAACATTATCCAGTATTAGAATACATCCAGTAAGTTTAAATTAACTGTAGATTGTAAACATGGATTCATTAAAACTCTGCCTTACAACCGCTTTAAAGAAAGGGAAATCCTTATCCTTCCACCAGCACTCTCCCACTTAGACACTAAACACCACCCTAAGATAGACACACTAAGCACCACCACTAAACATCCAAAGAGCCCAGCATCGTTTTCGTTGCACGATCTTTGGCGATTTCTTGCCAAAATGGTCAATCCGCCGAATTTAGTTTCGTCTCTCGAATTGGTCAAATATCAGGGTCTCCTAGCTTGGTCCTTTGGATTTGGTGAGTCAAGGATCTGCAGCGGTCTTCGTTAAAATTTTCAAGGGAATGATGAATTTCTATTCCAAATTTTTCTCGGCATTCTAGCTGCTAAATATTTGTAGTTCTCAGTGTAGGATTTTTAAAAGGTCCTTTTTTTTTTTTTTTTTTTTTTTTTTGCGAATTTGTGATTTTTTTAAATTTAATATTCTTAATGCTTGCATAAGTTTCTTTATAAAATCATTAGAATTCTGTTTCTAAGTCTATTTTTTGGAGAAGTTACACCGAATTTCAAATTTGCATTTAGATGTAGTAGATATTTTTAGATGCTATCTAAATATAAGACATGAAAAACCTCATCATTAAAATCTAATCCGGCTGGTTAAAAGAGTAAAGCATTAGTAAAATTTAGCAGATATTTTAGTGAAATTTTGAAATGCTTTAACATTTTGGTTAACGCAAAGACACAATTTTATTGAAACAATCTTGAATTTTCCAGTATATTTTTATCAATAAAATCTGGCAACAAAGGATTTAATTTTCGAGGCCAAAGAAACTGTCGGAAATGTGCCACTAACGGCAAGAATCTACGATATGAAAGATCTAATTTTAAACGGCTATGAGTATAAAAGTGATCCAGATTTCGTTAGAGGAATTTCGAAGAATGCAGTAACAGACAGAAAATAACAAGCGATTGAAGAAAAAGAGCTTGAACAGATCAAGTTGAAACAAAAGCAAGAACTTGAATTGGAAGGGATCAAGCAACAGCAAGAATTTGAATTAAAATTTGAAATCTAAAAGTGAATTGACAACCCGAAACTAGCAATGCTAAGAAAAAAATCCGCACTTCCTAAGCTATAATTCCGCCAATTTGGCGATGATTTGGAAGACTAATTACATTTTTGGAGCTAATTTGAGCACATAAAGATGACATTACTGCTCCAGAAAATATATTTAAATATTTGGCGCAGGAAAATGTCATTGGCTTAAGAACAATAGTTAGTTATAGAAAGTTAATCATCAACAAGCGAAAATCATGTTATGGCTGTTGATAGCTTAACCCAATAGCTGCCACGATTTCCATTTGGGGTTTTTGAATTTTATGTACACCACTCGGCGCAAAAAATATATTTGGGCGCCTGGCAACTTAGTTACTATATCAGTCAATATTATGTGCAGTATTGTGTGTATTCGAGCTTCGTTTCTTTACAACAAGCGAACAAATTTGAAATTGGTCTGTAAGTTGAAAGGAGCAGAATTATCAAAATAGAATAATTACACTTTGGTATTGTTCTTACATTATAATGGAATACCGTATATAAATATGTAGTTTAGAGCTTATAGAAATGATCTGTTAATTACTGGTCTCTTTTACTGATTTCCTTTGTTTTTTATTCCAGTAATTTTATTAATCCTTTTATAACATTACCCTTTTACAAAAATATCAAATATTGTTAAATAAAACATAATTTGAATATAATTATAGTGCTACACATTTTTTTTGTGCATATATATATATAATATAACTTACCCGACTAAAAATTTAAAAAAAATTGGCAATTAATAGTTTAAAGGATATTTTTGGAAGAGCAGACTTTCTTTTGGTAAAGTTTATGAGTTGATATTAATAATTTCTGTGCTTCTAACCAAAAATTACCGCCAACATTCTTCTTTTTAAAATTCCTTTATTCTAACATTCCTTTATTTATAATTCCTTTGTTCTGACATTTCTTTGAATATCGCCAACATTCCTTTACTTAAAATTCTTTTATACCAACATTTTTTATGGTAAATTGAAATCGCATTTGCGTGCTCTTGAAAGTCTGGAAGATGCAATATATAAATGCGCCTCTAGTCTCTATCCTATGATTGAATCACGTTTTGATTCGATTAGTGCATCCAGCTTCCCATGTATCTTTTCTTTTTCACCAAAAGCAGTCTTTAAGAAAATGTAAGGAGCCGTGTAAATAAAGTTCTTCTTCAATTTCAGGACTAAATCTACTCTTAAAAGAGTCACATTTGCATTTGTATCCATTAAAATCAACACTAACTGTCAACAACACTAAAATCAACAACTTGCAAGTGGAGTCCATTTTTCCCACTGCTAACTGGGGAAAATGTAAGTCTTTCTTCGGGGATTTTATTCGGAACAGACAGCCTTCGTCTCGCAAGACGACCGTAAATTGATTTTCCCGTAATCACGTCGCAGGCTCTCTGTACAGGCCTCCTTTCATTGCAGTTCCTATGCTGCTATTTAAAGTCCTGAAGATCAGGCGCCGTCTTTATAAGGACGGTCATCTCCTATCTAGCAGGACTTTCGAATCCAGCAGTTCGGATTGAACTCATGTATGATTGAAATTAAACTTTATGCAAAAGCTGAAGATTGGAAGGGTCCTCTACAATTTTATTTTTTGCAGTGTTTAACAAATTAGTAGTCATTCCTTTCTTTTTTTTTTCTATAAGAAGTTATACAAACAGGAAATATCACAATAATCAGAAAATACCACCACGATATTAGGATGAATCTTCAATTTTTAGACCTACCTGAATCCGTAAATTGCATTTGAGGAATTATGTCTGTCTGTCTTCTTAAACTAACATAAATTATGTCTGTTTGAACATAAGAACTTGCCATTTGCACAAATTGCAAATTTTTATAAAACTTTGAACGAAATCTGTCAATAGGAAGTCCACGTGTCCTTTATATCCAGAAGAACAAGAACAAACCGAAAATTTAAGTAGCTAAATGAATGAAATTAAGGATATATGTGTATTAAGGATGTGCATGTATGTAAGGTCCAAGTCCTCTGCACCCAACGACAAAGGTTCAAATTAGTCACAAGGGGAAAGATTACACGATATCCGAGGAGAGGAAACTGAGATAGAGATGGAGATCAAGGTGGACAGACAGACAAGGACGGGAAGAAGAGAGCGAAGATCGCGTGATCCGCAATGTATTGCGCTAGAAACTTGATTTTATTTTCATGTTCCTAGCCAAATCAAGCAAATCTTGATTAGGATGTGCTTGCTGAATATATTTCAACAAAATTATCATGGACACATCATGATTGAGCCGGAAAATTTAACTAAAGTGACCACTCAGGTCTAGGAGGAAAGTTCGCCAGTTAATAGCCAGTTCGCCAGCGATTAGCCAGTTCGCTAAATCGCCAGTTATTTTGGAGTACTAGTCTGAGGGGAAAAAAATCGTGTGAAGGGAATCTTAGCGTGTATCATTAAAGTTATAAATATGTATCAAATTTTTGATCCAATCTATTAAAAAAATCGATTGCCTGTCAGTCTATATTCTTACGGATATGCGAACGCGATAAAGTCGAAGATTCAGTGATTTAAACAAATAAAATTTATGTGGTCTTCTCAATAATATTGTAGATTTGTGCTCATTTTGAATCCATTTCCTGGAAAGGAAGGCACACAAAATCTATATTCAGTTTTCTTCAATCACCTACAAAATGCTAAATATGTTATTTTATGTAGGGAAGAACAATTAATTTATGAACATTATTTAATTTCAAGAGAAGCAGGCATAGATTTCTTCAACAATTTTTATTTTTCATGGTTTTAAGAAAATAGGCCGATTTTCATTTGTTATTAAAATTTCTTTCTAAAAGCCAAGACTATGAAAGCAGAAACAACCGAACTTAAGAAAGTATTCTGAACTTGTACAATTTTAAAAAGGAATTTGCTGATACGTCTTTTCATCACTGTGGGGACATAAAAGTCCATGCAACACTTAAGTTAAAGGAAAATGAAACCGGACCTTGAGTGATTAAGAAATTATTTCTAGCACGTAGATAACTAGAAATTGTTTATACGTTTGCTTTTCTTTAATACAAATCTTCAATTGTTGTTCAACCTAGATATCTGGCACACTTCCACTTCAAAACAACTTTCCGAAGTCCAAAAGTTAATTAAAAATTAAACAAGATTTGGGTATTTCTTCCTTGGGTATATATTTTAGGGAAAATTATTGTCTTAAAAATAGTTGTTACAGTGTCTTAAAACAAAATACAGCGGGACTGGTCTCCACAAAACTTTCTCGCACATTCTCTAATAAACTTTCCATGTTAGAGACCACCTTACATGGCACTGGCGTAGAATAGTTACTAAATATAACCTTTTGGCGAAAATCTGGATTTTTTTTTTATTGAATCTAACGTGTTATTCTTAGCGAGTTATTTGGCGATTAATCCCTGGCATGCGTTAATAGTATCCAAAAATCGAACGGGTTTTAGATACATTTTTGCTAACCAATTGAAACAAAAATTTGACACAAAATTGCATTTATAGTCACAAATGACCATACCAAAATTCATATATTTAAATCTTTGCGTTTTTTAACTATCGTGTATACTTATTTTTGAAAATATAGACCGATAGACAGATAACCCGTAATTGGATTTGGTTCAAAATTTTACAGGTGTCTACATTATAGATTTTAAATCTATGCTCTTCATTTTATCTATCCAGTTTTATTGGTTTTGTAATCATCGTGTTTATTCTAACTATATTCAAACAGCCGGACAGGCGGTCAGATTTTACACAAAATTGGATAGAAATCTGCAAATTTGGTGTGAAGACCATATACCAAATTTCAATCGCCTAGCTCCAATCTTTATCACAAACAGGCAAATGAACATTTTCCAAAAAAATGTGTTTTTCGAGCTCATGGAAGTCTAAAACGTGGAGATTCGTCAAAATCTCGAGTTCGAATTTTTTTTGACGATTGCTGTACCTTCTCTATGCTACGTATACGAGAAGGTAAAAAATAATTTATATGATAAAATTCTTTTTTAAATAACAAATCATTCTTGCTTAGTTCATAAAATACAAAGATACTCTATTCACAACATGAACTAATCTTAGACCAGGAGTCAGAACTGACTCACTATTTCCATCGGATGCTCACAGCAATCACGTTTCCCTTTCAAGGTAAATAAAACTAACAAGCCACAAGAATTTTGAGACATATATCGCTATGCATCGGAATCGCCAATGAAATGCTACATCCAGGTTCGCTGCAGTTACCACTGTCCATTTCCATTCGCGTACGAGCAGCAGGCATTTTAATTAACGGATAGTGCTCTGGTGTCTCATAGAATTAGACTATTTTGATGCATCTCATAACCAGAGGCGGAACTGCGGTGAATTTTACCTGCCAGGAAAATAACTGGTGTGCAGGAAATGGTGGAACTACAGCAAAGTATTCGGATATTTCACTAGAATGAAATGGGACTTTCTAGGATCATTCTCGAACGCTTGTAAATCTTTGATTGCGTAATTAGAATAGAAAGTAATTTTAAATTAAATATTTTTTTTTTTACATTTCTTTAAATAAGAGACACGTAGATGTAATTTTTTTAATACTGATCATGTTTATAGATTAAACTTTATTTACAGCTTCCCTTCTAAAATATGGCATACATTTTTAGAAAAACGGATAAAACTAATTTAGTAATCCAGCAGTTTCGTTTGAATCTGGCAGCAGCTGTCAAACAAACATTTGAATGAGATTGAATCTTAATCTTAATCGCCACTGAATTTCATCTATCACAGTTTTGCATCAAAAACTATTTTTAACAAGCGCAATCAGGATTGTTTTTTTCCACTCACGAAGTTTTTTTACTATTAAAGGACCGCTGTGGCCTGGTGGTAAGGTCTCGGCTTCGGAACCAGAAGGTTTCAGGTTTGAGACCCGAATCAGCCAAAGAACCGTCATGTTTTAGCGGATCTGATGCATGTTAAATCCATCGGGACCAAACGTCCTCTCGCTGGTAAGGTGTGGAAGTTCGGAGAGGGGGTGCCAGCTCAGGTGTCGTCCTCATCATCTGAACACGGTTCAAAATTGTGAGGTCCGTCCCAAAATAGCCCTAGTGTTGCTTCAAAACGGGACGTTAATAAAACTAAACTAAACTAAAACTGGAGATCTATTAAATGTGACGTCTTTGTATTAGCGGATAACTGCTTTAAAAAAGTTATTTAAATCCAAAAAAAAATTTTTTTGCACAAAATAAAATTATATCTGCTTTACTTATAAAATGGGAAATTAATATGAAAGCAGTATTGTATCGCAAAAAAGTTATTAAACCGAAGCAGCAACTAAAATTCCTATAATTTTTTCTTAACATTAGCAATCAAAACTTCGCCGTAAAGGAGAGTAAGGTGGGTTTAATAAGTTATCAAAAAATCTTATATAATTTCAATTGCCTATTTTAATGAAATGAATTCATAATTTAAAATACGCTACAACTTATTATCGGTAAATCTACTCTCTTTATACAATAATACATGTACTTGCATTATTGTATAAAGAGAATACTATTTATTTATTGTTATTTAATAATATTTCGAACACAGAAAGTTATTATTTATTTTATACTTTTATAGCAATTTCTCATGGGGGAATAAAAGTCAAAAACAAAAAACAGTTAACTAAATATTGAGCATCAAATTATGACTCAAGAATAATGTGAAGCCGCCAACGTTGATTTATTTGGCAATTTCTGGCCAAATATAGTACATCTAACAAATTTCATTGTAACCTTAAAGCGCATTACAACTAATTCTTGTAGCCACCGATGGTGGCGAATGTTTGGCAAATTTCAGTTTAGTGACAAGATTTTTTTTTTTTTTTTCTCTCCAGCAAGAAAACGAACCCTACCCTATTCTTAAGTCTTACCGAGATCATTGTCCACAAAATTCAAATCTTTTTACTGGCCAGATAATTTTAATAAAAAAAAAATCTAAATACACTGAAAATACTAATAAATATCAAACCTAAATTTCTATATCAATATACACAAATTACACTCCATAATAATTTTTAATTTAAAAAAAAATTATATGAAACAAATTTAGCTTAAATCAAAAGAGCTATTCGAAATTAGATATAGAAGAGCAAAAATATTTTGCATCGAATGAAACTTGGCATAAAACAGTCCACTGCCGCTGCTAAACGTTTAGTCGCCTGGGGGAAAAAAACCTACGGCCTCGTGTAAACAATTGTGCAGGAAAATAACCCCCTTCCCACCACCGATAGCATGATTTAATTATATATTAACTTGTATATATTATCTCCATGTATTGAACTCCAGGGAAATTTTTTTGGATCCCGTTAATTCTTTTCGATAACTAATATTCTAAATATCATATTAAGGTTCTCTAAAAAAAAAAACCAAGCAATCGGAGAAAGTGATTTAAAATTTGATGCACTAATTTTGAATAGAAAATAAACTAAATACCCCTCCCCCTCCCTAAAAAAACATGAATGAAAGCCTTTTATATTTCATTACCTCAGGATTCACAATTCCACACCAGAACGTTAAGTTATCTTCATTTTGATTGAAGAAACGAACTCTTAAAAAATTTTGGATTTCAATTTATATAAGGAAATGAATATTATATATGTCTAATACTGTGATCAAATCGAACACAATGCAACCAAAGGACTTTTTTTTTCTCTACTCTCACATAAAAAAAGTTTCCGGTCATTGAATTCGTGATATGCAGTTAGTATACGAATTAGAAAAGCACCGTACTCGTTGCTAAAGCAACTACAGGTGCAGCACTCTTTTTTGCTTTCCCCTAACTTTTTTTCCCCTCTCCGTCCAGAGAAAATAGAATCTCAATAATGGCAGACGATCTTTAATAGTTGCCATTCAGTGAGTGACGAAGTTGGTTTTATTTAATTTTATTTTATTTAAATGAACAGCGCCTTGATATAGGCGAATAGAAAAGACGTTATTTTTAGTTTATATTTTAATTACCAGATTGTGACATTCATAATAAATATACAAAACAGATACTTTATTTTTCTAGCAATAAATTCTTTTTATTCATCTGTTTTTAAATGGCTATTGTAAAATAAATAACCTAAGAGAAACATAAAGAAAGTCATCTTAACATATCAGCCGAATTATTCAATTAAATAAATTAAACAATTAAATTAAATATCAGTCACTTATGTTTAATCTTTAGAAATCCTTAGGCGATTTTTAGAAGCAAGAGTTCATCAAATTCCTACAAATAACAATAGCAGACTCTATTATTAATATAGAAGAATGCATAAGTATTGTGTGCGATAGCGCTCTTCGAAAACAAACCTCGTGACCAAGAACTAACTACCTGTTTGGCATAGATATACTTTAAAGAGAGGGAGTATGCAATTAAAATCATTTTTATTTTTTGAAACATTTATTAAATGAAAACTAAGAAATATTTTGACATTTTCTCATAATAATTACCAAAAATATTATCATAGAAAGCTTATTTTTACACAGTTCTAAAAATTTTTTAAAAATTGTCATTGTAATGACACCAGTTGAGTTACTGTGCAAATTGTTTCAAAATTTTGACAATGTTTAAAAAAATATTTATTTATATAATTTTTAACAATGCATTTCATTATTGCAGTGAAATTTAAACCGCACTTACTGTTCCACCAAATATTTAATCGTGTGCTTTTCTTCCATTATTGAAAACCAAGGAAGAGAGATTGTCTTAATTATCTGCATGAGAAATCAGAAAGTGAAATTGTAATACATATATCGCTAAAGACAACACGCAAGTTGAAATAGATTGCCCAGAAACTTAAGATTTTAATGGCATTATGATGTCATGGGATTCATCTTCATTAGAAAGGTTCATATACACAATAGATGTAGTTTATTGAAATAACACGATTTTAATGTTTGCCACAATTTTACGTTTAATATTGGAATTGAATCACGGACATCGAATTGTGCATCAGAGCAAAGCCGATAACAAACCAAACACAATCAATATTCCGAGGTGACCAGGTGGACGCTAAAGGCGGCTAGCAATAATAATAATAAATGTTAATGTCATTCTCTTAACAGTTCGCCGATCTTTACAAATAGAAACATGGTTCATATTTTTTTTTTTTTTCCAAACAAAAATTTCTCCATTTTGCAGCAACGCCTGTTGTTTAAGTTTGAAGATCTAATTTGTCTAAAAAACCGAATTTCAGTTCTCTTACAATTAAGATGTCTATTGTAATTTCGCAGAAAATACCTTAAATACAGTTTAAGATCAATTTTGGCAAACACATCCAAAGACGGCATTGGATAAATATATATACCTCGTGTGGGACTTTAATTCAGCCACATTAGCGTGGCCAACAGTTTATTCGGAAAATAATTTACATTTCCTCATACATATGTAGAGTTATGCAACTTCAGCACAGAACACAAAAAAATAGGAGGAGACGAAGAAAAAAATCGAGATCATCTTAAATCATTACGTCATCTTTCATGCCGATAGCATGAATTTTACACATAATGGATATTTTTACTAACAACACAGAAGAACGTGTG